>CAKAOH010019817.1:33825-170008 GCA_916701665.1 Sebastiscus tertius
CCCCCCCCCCCCTGAAATCTCAGGTTTCCCCACAAAGGCTTAGCTGGGCAACAATCCTCCAGAATACTATTTCATTCAGTATGGTGCTGATCCACAACTTGATTTGAAACAATTAATGTGCACTTCAAACAAATCTGCATTACTTCAAATATGCACCTCTCAAATCCTATTATACTGTAAGTGCATGCAGAGTGAGCATTGAATGTGCCAGCTGTTTTTTCGCATTTGTATGCATGTGTGTGCTTTCTGAGAAAGAGATGAAAAAACCTGAGGGCTTTTCTTAAAAGGCGGGCCCTCCTGACCTACCACAATCCAGGCTAGAGTCTTCGAGAGATGCTGTTTGTGCTCTCAAGGTGATGAGAGAATTTAAGTTGAAGGCTGAGGATCTGGCTCTCACAGAAACCTTTTAACAAACCCAGATAGTTTCTATTCTCTACCTACATGAGATTTTAATACAAGAATTAAAATGTGCAAAGTTATTAGCAAAAAATGTTGAATATCTAGATTGCCATCAACCTTAAATTGCGTATTCCAATGACTGTGTAGTTCCACCTAATTAGTTAAATTAAACAACAAATGCAGTTTTGAATCACTCAATTACATTTATGTACACACTCTTTTCAATTTTAAGATTGACAAATAAATAAAAAATAAAATCCCGTTTCACATACTCTTCTAGCACAACCAGCCCTTCAAAGTGCATTTGGGACCTAATAGCCCTCACTGTGCCCTGCAAATGGTGGTCAGTGACTCTCTAACTTTGTCTGGTGCTAAAATAAATGAAGAGGTCAGATACCGGAGCTGTGTTCGGTGTTGATTTTGAAAAAGGCCTTTTACTGCTTCAGCGAGACAGAAGTGAGGATGATGGTAGTCTACTGAAACAAAGTGTAACAAGTCAACCAATCAATGGCCATTACGTCTGTGTAAGAGCTGAACGGTCGGCATAATTGTTCCTAATGAAGTTCTGGATTAGAAGCGGCTTGTCTGGTATCAACCATAATGACTTGTAATGGATGGAAGGGGAAAAAAACAAACTTCGACTCTGAGGATATTGTCTTCATATTCTCTCTGTTATCTTCTTGCTGTATAGAAAATGAAGAAAGATGTGAATATATGAGGTTGAGGCAAACATTTTGAGACCTTTGTACAGCTTAACCCATTTGTGTCTTTTGTGCAAGTGTTCTCTGGGCTTGCCTAAACACAAATGTGAAGACATTTTCAAAATTGATAAAACCATTTGGCTGAAAAGTGAGTTTTTGTTATCATACTATAGTATTTGGGCTCATGGGACTACTGTTTTTGCAACAGAGTCTATTATATTTTAGGAAGAAACAGTAGGCGCATGTGCCCAAAGACTAGTATGAGAAGAAAATGTCTGTATCTCAGAAACTACAAGGAGCACAATCAAGTATTTAGTATCTATGAACTCATAACAAGTTGAATATCAAAGATATGCAGACATATGCAGTGTAAAAAAATAAAATTTCACATGGAAAACATTTAATAAATAAAAGCTAGCGTTTTTCCAATTTTTTAAAAAAATCCTGACTTTGTCTATTGATAAAAGTGTGATTTTTCAGAACATACAAAAAAAGAAAAAAGAATTTGTACTGTTAAACACTTGCCCAAATGATGTTCGTACCAAATTTCAAAACTTTTGACCAATCAGAACAAATGTTGGCATGGTGGCATTTTTCCTTATCGTAGTATACTCTTTGGGCACAAATGGGTTGAAATGTAACTTACGTCCAGTACATTATAGGTTTAATTTCACATATTGAGGTTTTTTAGGTATAATAATGCAAATATCTTCGCCATGCAGTGTTGTTTTGTGTGTACATGTATGTTAGTGTGTAGGTTGTGGTTACAAACTGTGTTGCCGTACTGTATTACCATTACCTTAAAGGCCCAATCAGACTATATACATTTGAGTTATATCAACATACATCAACCAGCAATACTCCTAATTCAATATATTGTTCTGTTTTATTCTAAGGAATACAAATTAAATTGACATTATATTAAAAGATGAGATGAGTGAGCTAATTTGAGAGTCAAAACATATCCTGCCTTTAGATTTCGGTATCAAAATGAGTGTCAACATTTAATTTTTTTTTTAAATTAAAGATTTATTTCTGAGAACTAAATGCACTGAGATGCGCAATCAACCTAAGTCTTTTCAGGTTGAATGATAAAAGGTGTCTGAAAGCACAACGTCTCTGTAAAAGGCACACAAATTCAAAGGGTATAGAGCCCGTGCAGGGAAGAGCTATCTGGGGAGCGTCTCCAACACCCCAGGGAAAGGAAAAGAGGTTAAAGCTGGTGCAGCATGAGCCGTAGGTTGTAGAGCACGAGGTGAGCTCCAGTGGAGCTGGCATGAAACGGCAAGGTGACTGCAGAAAGTAGCTACAGGCGAAAAGACCAGAAGGTCACCTTGGAGGAGCTGGAAAGTTGAATCCCAGAGGACAACGTTCCTGAGGCAGACGGCACATGATGTTCTTCTAAGCCCATCAAACAAGCCATCTGCCGGGGCAAGGTGAGGGCACCTGGATGCTATCTCTGTACACAAAGAGCGCTCCATCATGCTAAACATAAGCATGTCAACATCCTATAGTTGCTAATGTTTATGTTTACATGCTAACGGTAGCATGATGATAATAAGAATGCCTATTTTCTCTTGCCCAAAAGATGAAGATCATGTGATATGATAGAAATCTCCAGAACAGTTACTAAATGGACCTTGAGGTCAGATTGTTTTGCCAACTGCTGTTTTCAAGGGTGAAAATAACTGAAACAACATTTTTAAGCCAACATGGATGAGAAGTCCTTGAATTACTCAGAAAAAAAGTAAATTTGAACATCTTATGTTAAACGATTACTGAGAACGCTCCATCTGCCGATGAATAGCATGTAATGTGACTGAAAGCTCCAGAACAAGTCGCTATAAGCACCATAGATGTGGGTCAATATGGGCCCAATAGTAGGTTTTATCATCTGTTCACATGGTAGGTCATGAAAGAAGGCATAAAAGAAGACGACAGCGGCCTCTAGTGGCCGTATGGTAATAATGACAGGAGCAGAAGCGGAAGACAGGCGCTGTAATATAGACAGTGTGAAAGTCCATAACAAGTGGAGGTCGGGGGCGATAGATGGGATACAAAACACTGGGTTTTCAGTCAATAGGCTGAGGAACCAACATGTAGGCTATTTGTCTTTGTGTTCACAAGCGTTAAGTTTCGCTTTCACTTTTGAAACATAGTTATTTTAAGCTGAAACATAATGTTTTTCTCTAAACTGTTTTGTTCCCTAAACCTAAAAAAGTTGTAGTTTTGTTGCCTTTTTGTCTGTGTTCAAAACGTAACATTTAATTCAATTTTTAACATGTTAGAATATGCTGCTTTTAAGTTTTGCGTACGTGGTAGGCGTAGTAGGCCCCTAATGACCCACATCTAGGGTGCTTATAGCGACCGATAACGCCTATTCGATGGAATTGATAACAGTCAAATATTGTGCCAGAGCAGCTAGTAAATGGACAGTGAGGTGAGATTGTTTTGTCAAAAGAAGAGCAAAGTAATTGTTTATCATCTATCCAACAATTCGTTTTGTGTAATGAGCCTCAAAGGACTGCTAGCTTTCTTAATCCCGCCTACTAAGCTCTGATTGGTCAAGAAACATCTGTCATTGGACACAACATCAAACCCATTTGACCTATCTTGCTGAAGAAAGCCTGGAACTAGGCTAAAGGAGGATCTAAGAATAGCGATACTTATTAAATGTAGATTTTTTTAGCTTTTTCATGGCTTCAGATTGTATAAAGAAACTTAATACTACCCAAAAGGACACCTGCGATGTCACTGCTCACTTTCATTTTACATTTTACACCCTGAACATGATTCGTTTGAGAGGTATTTTGTCACGAACTAAGCTGTTGGACAAGTGGAAATTTCGACCAAAGTCATTCGAATTACCCTCTAAATCAATCTGCCAAGCCATGACAGTTCCCTTTCACAATGAAAGCAGGCAAACAGACAAACAGAGTGTGGGAGCTTGTGTGTGACAAATTGTGTCACACAATCAATACACATTTGTGCATTATCATTGGGGATTGTGCACCTGCGATACAGCGCAGTGATTACAATCAAACCAAGCCATCTTTCCCCTGTTGTACCTTCTGGTTCTCTTTTGTTCTCTCCAGCAATCTTCTTCCATTACAACAAGCTGTCCATTTCTGTCTCCCCTTATCCCCCTTTCTCTGTCTCTCTCCTGGAAAAATAAACAAGCTCTTGTTGAGCAGCCCCTCTCATTAGTCCCATTGGCTGGACAGCTTTCACATAAAACAAGCTGGTGTTATGGCAACTCACTCTTCACCAACTGTGCTGCACAACGCTGCACGGTGTAAAATGGGATCAGTTGTTATACCAAAGGTTAAAGAGTTTAAAAGTAAGCTAAAAAACCCCAAGATAATGAAGAGTCTGGAAAAGAGATATAAATATTTAAGAGAGAAAATTGTTCTCAGCCTGAAGTCGATAAATAAAAAAAGACCATTGGGAAGATTTATGTGGAAAAGAAGATTTATTTATTGAAGGATGGTAGAAACAAATCTCCCCTCACATCACTGATATTCTTCATTACACCAGCTGCCTGTGAAATTCATTTATTGCATTTCTTTGTGAAGAAAGGACATATTGTGCTGTCTCACGCACACTCATCCATCCACCCAACCATGCACACACACATGCACACACACTAACTTTTTTTTCTCCCCCCATGCTGTTGCATTCACTGCTGTTGCTGAGACAGGAAATGAAGGGAGCCGTATCACCCAGTAATAACGCCATGTTGATGATGAAGCTCTGGCCGTGGATAGAGGGAGAGATGGAAACACAGTGATTCAGAGAACAGAACGCTCTCACACAACCTGATCAATACGCACCAGTGTGCCGCATCGACAACCAGAATAGAAAACAATCCTACTCTGTTTGTAGCCCACACATGCATTCATCGCTCATGTCAATCTGCACTTTCTTCTCCAATCAGTCATGATAAAAACACGTGTGTGCTCGCTGTAGATGTGAAAACAAGTGTCAAAAGGACAGGTAAACTATGGTTTATTAAGTAGGAGTTCATTAATCTTTCAATCTACAGGCAGAGGGGGAGAAATTCAATAAGGGGTAATCTCATTGAGGTTGCTTTAATGCAAATGAGTATTAAAGGATCACATGGGTGGTTTTGCTCAATTTTACTGAAAAAGAAAATCTGATTTTGGGTTGTCAAAGTTACATTATCATTATATGGCAATCTCATATGACAGAATTTCCTACAAACTACTTGGCCCCTAATGTAAGATTGATTGACTCCCTCATGTACACCTGCCAATAGGTAAATGCAAACCACTAGGAATCTTACACAAAGTTCAAAAGGATGCAACACTGCCACCACATGGACTGAGTAACATATTACAACAACATAACAATGATACATGGGGAAGAGAGGAGCACCCAGGAATAATACAACCACATCCCATTGTTGTGTTCTCTATGGAATAGATGAAGACAGGGAATATAAATTAATGAGATCACTTAAATATGTGATCTCACTCAAATATGGATTTGTAGTTTCCATAAATGGGATTTCTGCTTTACAATCAATGCTATTTGGTTACTGTATAACTTGGGTGGTGCTTATATTCAGTGTAGTTGTATTGCAGTGGAGATCTTGAAAATTGCATCAGGGTAGACCAGGGGTCTGCAATCTGCGGCTCCGGAGCCACATGAGGCTCTTTAGCTCCTCTCCAGTGGCTCCCTGTGGATTTTTAAAAATGGAAATGAATAACTCTTCTTTTGTGTACATTTTCATTTTTATTTATCATTGTTGTAGGTCTATGGTACGACGGTACGACGGAGTATTAGAGCCACATTGAGGGAAAAAAAATAAATCTGAGATTTCGAGAATAAAGTCGTAATATTATGAGAATAAAGTCGTAATATTATGAGAATAAAGTCAGAAGTTTAAGAGAAAAAAGTCGTAATATTATGAGAATAAAGTCATAATAATATAAAGTAGCAATTTTACGCTTTATTTTATTTTTTTTTTTGTAATATTAGGATTTTTTTTCTGAAAATCTCAGATTTTTTTTGTCTTTGCCTAAAATGTCTCTTTTGATAGTAAAGGTTGCTGACCCCTGATGACCTATAGCATGTGGACCCTGAGTCAGATCTAGAGATCCAGGTCAACACATCACTTCTGTCCTCTTTTCGAGATATACAACACTCCCCTCCTGTGGCTGTTACTAAACATTACAACCGGTGAAAGGACACACATCTCCCGGCTCTAGGCTGGAGGACACAGAGGGACCAGAAAGAAAGTGCAGCCGTCCAGTAGCAGCAGGAAGTTGGACACTAACAGCGAACATAATCGGTATTTTCCTCAATTATGAACTATATCTTTTTTTTAACAGCACATGAGTTGTGGTATGCAGCCACTGCGGAAATGGGATGACATCTTGTTGTGGCTCGGACTCAGTCACATGGTGTTTGGATGGTCAGTGTGTGAAAGCCACATCAGAGCGTGTGTGTGTGTGTGTGTGTGTAGCCTGCAGACGCGATAACCAGGCATCTGCTGCTGTCAGTGTGTGACTATCCACATCTGAGCATGCCTCACAAGAGCAAAAAAGAAAAGGTAAAGTTGAAGTTTGATGCAGATGTACTTTTTTTTTTACATGTTAGCATAATATAGCCTAATGCATGTTGTGCTTTAATGTTGTGGTTTACTCTCTCTGTAGGAAACTAAACCTGGAAGATCTAAAAAATCTGGAGGTAAAAATGGGTCTGCAGATGACCAAGATGTAAGTATTTCTGAACTTTTTCACTGTCCAGAGAGGACTTGCATTGGCTACTTAATAAAACTGTACAGTAAATTCAAGATTCAAGATTCAAGCCCTTTATTGTCATTGTGTAGTACAACGAAATTAGATTGGGACAATCCCATAGGTGCTAATGAAAAGATAATACAATAAAAAAAGAGATAGTGCAATATAAATATAAAAAATATAAAAGATAATACAATAAAAAAGAGAGTGCAATATAAATATAAAAAATATAAAAGATAATACAATATAAAATATAAAAATACAATATGTATATTGATGACATGACAGTTTTGCCAGATTACAGTTTTGCCAGATTATTGCACAAAGTGTCCGTCAGATAAATATATAATTTTTGCACAGAGTGATCAGCATATGTTATTGCACATATAAGAAATGCATTACTAGCATGTAGAAAATATAAACTAAGCTAGAACCCCCCCCCCACTATAACACATAAACACCATAAAGCAAGATCAGTACAAACTAAGTATTGAGTTGTATTTGTTATAATAAGGTTGTTCTAGAGATTTGTACAATCTATTTTTCACTGTTGTACATTTTAGGATGTACATTTTAATCTTTTTGTTTGTTTGTTTTTAGTGTTAATTGGTGTCATAATGAGCAAACAGTCTTAATATGCCAGAGGTGGTTCAACTTCTGGAAATGCTTAGAATGAATGTTGCTCATGTGACATCTCAGCATTATCTTATGACTTTATTTTCTCTAAAAACACTTCTCCCCATCAGGACTTGTTTGGCCTCTGTGTAGTATAATGCGAGCCATTGTAGCGACTATTTTTGTCCTCATCATTTCTGGCGTGCATCAGTGATTAGGTTAGGTTATCTGTATTGTCCCACAAGGGGGAATTTGCTCTGCAGCCAGGAATCACATAAAAACAGAATACAAGAAGACAACATCAATGACATATCAACACAATAAAACGCAGAGCTAGAGCAGTGCACATATACAACAATGTTAAAGTGTGCAAAGAGTGCAGCCATCCTGAGGGCAAAAGCTTAAACTCCTTCAGCAGTGGATGGTCCTTAAGATAGCATTAAGTTTTCTAAGGCCTGATTGATTGACTGCTGGACCTGCTGTTTGTTCCCATTGACAGCTTTATCAGCTCCATCTGCGCTCAATTATTCTGTCCACTGAGGTCCATCACAAGCTCTGTCAACAGAGTCAGTACAGTACACCGCCGACTGTGATCAGGTTGCTTCGCTGAGAACCACCTGATCTGATTCGGAAAGGAACTTGACCCTTAACCACAACACCCTCGCTCCTTCTCCTCTCCTTTCGTCTCCTTCTCCTTCTCCCAACCTTCTCCTATCCTTCTGTCTTCTCTCCTCTCCTTCTGTCCCCTCATCTCCTCTCTCTCCTCCTTTGAACGCCACGGCGACATTTGAGTAAACTGGTTCCTGTGCCATTTCCTTCGGGTGCAGGAACTACCTCGCCCTACCCTTGCCCCCAGTAACGGGAGCTCTTCCTCTGCGACTCTTGTTTCTGCAGGGCTCCAATAAGAAAGTGCCTCCCGCCACTCAGGTGATGAGGGTGAAGCAGCCGGGGTCACACTCGGCCATGAAGAGGGAGAAGAGGTTCAGCACTTCCTCTTTCCCCCTCAGTGCTAACAGAGAGCTACAGAAACTACCTGCACTGGCAGGTATGCCTCCCTCAATATACAGTATCTCTATTAGAAGCTATCGCTCTTTTCTTCAAATGCAACTCCACTACATTTTCCTTCTCTGTAGTAACTCATGTACCCGTGTTGTAGTACTTAACACCGGTCTCGGTCTCGAGACCACTTTTTGAAGGTCTCAGAATCGACTACATTTTTACTCTGTCTTGTCTCGGCCTCACACAAAATGAGGACTTTTTTGAAGACCGGTAAAGACTCAAGACCAACTGTGGGGATATCATTAATTGCCTGTGCATTCTCTCATTTATTTGTTAACATCATTACTGTGATTGGATTTAAAACTTCCTGCTTCAGATGCAACCAATAACTTGGCTCATTTCTAACTTGAAATTTGTGTTACTGTCTTGGGAGGAGATGTCAGCCAAATCTTCGGTAATAAAATTTGGCTACCTAAACCACAGCGTTAATCTGCAAAAACTCCATCCAAAAGAAAACACGCAGCGGTATGTAGATTCTGCCACGCAACATTGACTGAGACGGCTGGGACCATGTCAAACCATTATCGGCATTTAGAGAGGAAGCGTGGCGTGGAAAAGAAGTGTTGAATAAAGATGGTTAGGTTGATTTCAGCTCCTTAGTGTTTGTTTGTATTTGTTTGCTTTGCTTTTTTTATGGGAATGTGGGTCTTTCAGATCAATTTGAAGAGTGCTCCATGATTTGCATGTTCCACATTTTATTGTAAGTGTGTCATGCAGTGTGGGACTCGCACTGGTCTTGGTCTTGACGTGGTCTCGCCCATAGACTGTATATAAAGATGAACGACGCGTCTCCACTTCCTCCCACTGTACAAAAGTGAAGCCAAAATATCCCGGATACGGGAGCTGGCATCTTGAGATTTTGATGTCATTTGGAGCCAGAGTCTGCGCAGTAGTGATCAGGGAGCTGGAGCGGTGGTATTGAGCTCCCGCCCATACATCCGTCCGAGCCAATCACAAGTCAAGCATGTGAGCCACCTAGCTGCTGCTACGTTAGCACCACGGTAGCTGTTTGGCTAGAAAGACACAACAACTAACCATAATATCTCTATAACTACATTCATGATCAAATTGACACATGTTCTATTACACAGACCCGTGACGGTTATGGAAGGTTAAAGTTACATCTCCTCTCTCGTACAATTCCCGAGCCTCCAGCTGTCAATCATGACGTCTCATCCCCTTTTATAGCATCAAATAACTAATTAAAACTAAAGTTATCAAAAAAAATGAACACTTGAACATACATCAGTGTGATATGAACTACCTGAAATGACAGAAATCATCTTTGGGAAAAGTTTATTTGACGTGTACTTTGACTTTTTAGTTTGGCCCATGTCCTATCTGTTAACATGGAGGGGGCGGGATTTTTCTGACCTATACTGCAGCCAGCCACCAGGGGGCGATCCAGGTGTTTTGGGGAGCTGTCATGTCGTCCATCTTTATATACAGTCTATATGTTCTCACCCTTCCTTCGTCTTGGGCTTGTCTCCGTCTCAATACACTCTCAATACAATGCTGTCATATACATAGATAAGCTGTCACTCTTCTCCTGGAAAGCACTACTGTATTTGACCTTTATCTAAGATTGCATGTTTGGCCCATATGGATGAAGGGAATCATATTAACAATTCATAGCCTCAGTGCATCGTCATAACCGCCGTTTTAACCTTGAGGTCTTTCCTCACTACATAATTTATAGCGAAGCAGACTGCCCATCAGCTTCAGCTGTAATGCAAATGATGTGCAATCAGCTGCATCACCAGACGAACCTGGAGGAAACAGATCTTACCATGTAACATAACTCTGACTCAGGCTGAATGGACAGTGGTGGAATCTGGGCCATCCAATAATAACTCAAAATGTAAGCCTCAATCAAACATGAACTGTGAACTCTGACGTGTACTTTAGCATAAGCTTATTTTATAATACAGCCTGACCGAGCAGTATGTGTAACTGTGATGGGTTAGTTTAGGTATCACCGATTGCCAAACTAACCACAGTAACTATAACAAGCCAGCTGGTCCCACTGTCGGTGTTTAAATTTACTTTAGTATTGATTGATTAGTACGTATCACGCTGATGCCGATTCTGAGACCAGACAGCGAGGTTGAGGTTTGAACATTTACATCAATCTTTCATGGCTTCTTTGTTTACACACGGTATTACAGGCAGGATCTGGCCTAAGTGGCTTCCTGTAAACTATACCCGGCTATGCTTTGTTCTTATACCTGGATGAGCCGGGTGACACTACAGAGAAACAATAGAGGTTCAGGTACGGTCCAGAGGATTTGCAAGTTTGAGGGAGACAGGTGACAATATGTGACAATTAATAAAAAATAAGCTTGTGGTTTCATTTAAAAAAAAAAAAAAACGCTATTTCTGTGAGTTTTTACTTGGAGAGCTGAATCAGAGAAGTCAAATGGATTTTGTTTGTAGCTAAAAGAGCTATACATTTTTACACATACATCTCAAATTGGCCATTTTTGCCGCAGCCTTTAATGTTCTTATTTGTGCTCTCTGTATCTGTGAGTGTGTGTGAGAGAGAGATGGAGAGAGAGGAAATGTGGGTCTGTAAACGTCTGACTGACAGCATCAAATGAAATGTCACAAGTATCTCGATTATGGATCAAATATGAGACATTTTATCTCTCTTTTTTGTCTTTAATATCAAGCGACTTCAGTTGACAGAGTCTTACTTGCTGCTTGTGGGCAACGTGCTGTCAGTAGAGCAACAATGCATGTTTGATGAAGAGGAGTAAACAGTATGTTGTTCCAAGTGTCAGTAAAACATTTAGTGGTGGGCTTGTGTTACTGACGCTGTTGGACAAATGGCCGGGCCTGTGCTGCCATCTTCTGGCTGAAAACGGGAAGTCTGTTGTTTCTTTGGCTGACCTGAGCTTTGACAGTAAAATGTTGAGTCTTTTCACAGTAATGTCTCACCTTTTTGTTTGAGTTCAGCTGCTGTGGCACTCTGTTTCAAGGCTGTCTGCGTTATTCTGTATTGTTCTCACTGTCAAGAAATCCACTGAAAAGACAAAAAACAAAAATGTATTATTCTCCCAACTGTCTATACTTTCTGACTTCCCTACACTGTCTGTGGATCAACTGCAGGACTATTTGTTCCTAGTGAAGACATGAATCTCTGAATGAATGCATTTTTCAAAAAGGCTCAGTAATTTCCTAAAACAGCTGGTAAACTGTAGTTTTTAGGAAACATTACTCAAACGGCAGTAAATGTTGCATTTGTTGGGGACCATTTTTGGTGCATTGGTGAGTATTTACGTCATCAGGATGATGTGTGTGGGCCTGACACAAAGTGAATGCCAAAGTGTGTGTTCATCGTATTGAAGAAAGGTGTGCAATAGTGTTGTGTTTTTGACAGGTGGCAACCTCCTGTTCTGAAAAGTGAAGCCAATGCTGAAGTGCCTTGAACTGTCATTATTTCTAACAGCCAGCAGGGGGCGACTCATCTGGTTGCAAAAATAAGTCTGATTGTCTAGAAGTCTATGAGAAAATGAACCTACTTCTCACTTGATTTATTACCTCAGTAAACATTGTAAACATGAGTTTATGGTCTCAATCGCTAGTTTCAAGTCTTCTTCAATACAGCATGATGTTCTTTAGTAAATTATGGTCCCATTTAGAGTCAAATAGACCATAAAGCAGGGTATGCTTTAGGGCGGGGCTACCTTGTGATTGACAGGTCACTACCACGGCGTTGTCCGGTCTGGGAGTTGTCCGTGTTTTGATCTTACAACTTTAACCCTTTCACCGTGTGTTTTCAGTTCGTGAAAGTTAATTGTAACACTTTTGGTTGCCTAAAACGTTTGGTTGTACTTAGCTCCACCTTCTCATGTCACTTCTGGTTGCAAAAAACCAAGATGGCGACGATCAAAAACCAAGATGGTGACGGCCAAAACGCCGAACTTGAGGCTTCAAAACGGCAGTCGACAAACCAGTGGGTGACGTCACGGTGACTAGATCCACTTCTTATATACAGTTTTTGATTGTTTTTGGACAACAGTGGAGGTGTAAGGTGTATGTCACAGAGGAATAACATATATTACGCTACACAGATACTTGATAATACCTTCATGTTGGTTTTTGGTCTTCTTCTTGAGATTTGTTGACAATACGAAAAATATAGAATAACCAGAATAATTTTTTGTCTAATAAAAATCCAGAAGGAGTCCCTGGGGTATTTCTGAACCGGCACACACTTCGACCCGGCCTATCCTACCAGTAGGAAGTAAGTGGCAGCTTTCTGAAAACACCGGCGCCGGTTGTCATGGCTGTGGAATGTAATGGCACCTCTTGGAGAGGCTTTGGCCCCTCAGTGAGAGAATGCCAACTGAGAACTGCTTAGTGATACACTTGGCCTTCCTCTCCTCTCCTCTCCTGTCCTCCCCTTCCTTAACCTCCAAAATAAAGAAATAGTGTGAATAAACACAGTCCACAATGAAGTTATTACTACACCTGCTGAGACAAAAAGTACGATTTACATGCCAAAATAATAAAAGACATATTTTTGTTCATATAACACATGCTATTTTGTGCAAAAGAGACCTCATAATTTCACTAGGGAGGACCTTAACATGACATACTGTAAATGACGCTCTCCTCATTGCTGAACTCTTAATTAATTAGTTGTTAAATAATTGTCTGACAGTACAGTCCCTTTGTTATTAAATAAATTAAAATGGTGTCGAAACCCACTTGTTTTGAAAACTCTGCTCGGCCTTGTGATGCGAATGTGGTTTCACTTCGCGTGTCCTCTGATGAATCACATGAGAAGAACAGCTTCTTCATTATGTAAAGATGAAATGCAGATTATATGCATTTGTCGCCTCGGAGTTGGACTTATTTTAGTATACAGATACTTGAAATAAGGGTTAGTCTAAATATACCCAATTGGAAGTGTGATATACTATAATATTCAACTTGTATGATATTTATTTTTTCTAAAACAGATGGTTAAGTCACTAGATAAACTTTCAGATAGGCTGCAAAATGCTGCTCAGAGCTGTGCAGCAGTTTCCTGCGTCGTGTGCCCCGTGCATTTATTTTTCTGTCCTCGCTTTCATTTCCTGTTTACAGCTAATTTTGTCGAGCACTTGCACGTCACTCAGAATAACATAATGCAGCAAATTCTGCCATTGCGCCGAATATTGTGTGAGTCATAAAACCCTTTGACAAAAATATGTTATGTGAAGCCAAAGAAAACGGTTGATTGAAGCTTCGTTTTGTTCCTATCGGAGAGGACAAAGTCTATTTTATGTCTTTTTCAAAATGGATCTATTAATTTATTTTATTTCATATTATTTTTTCTATATTCAGGATGACACTACGCCACACATTTGCATGGTCTTTCATCTTGTGTAGTGAATAATTACACCACAGCTTTCTGCTTGGATTTCTTTGGTTTTCCTTGCTGCAGAGCTCTGGAGTTTGAGTCCCCCAGCCGTCCTGTCCTCAGCCCCTCATGTGGTTTCTTCTTGTCTCCTTCTGTTCCTCGTCGAATCCAACGATTCGAGGCCCCCCTCTGACCCTCTCCTCCACCTCCCTTTGATAAAGAACCAAGCAGAGATGACAGGAGGAAACAATGAGAGACTTTGAAGATTCAGCCAGGGCCTCTCTGTCAAAGCGCACTCAGAGTAAGTTATTTCCAGCTGCTTATCCTAAGTCAGATTATGCTGAAAAACCCTGCTAATGGTTAAACTGTGGAAAGGACTTAAGTCAATCTGATCTAAGATCTGTAGCAGGGCCTGAGCGTCACCAGAGACCAGTGAATGTAGAGGAGGAGGCACCGAAAAATTCCAAAGCACGTCCCGCCCAGAGCATCCTCTCAACCAATCCCCCTTCCTCTCTCCCAGCAGCCTTTGCCTTCATTGCTCCAGAGCAGCCCGGCCTCAGCCAATCAGCTGGCTCCTCCACTGCTTACATCACTAACTAGCCAGTTCCCTCCAGCAGCAGAGAGCTTCATTTTCTGATCTGCTTTTGTGCTAAAATGGAGGCTGGCCTCTCGCCCTGAGTGGATCGCCTTCCTGGTTGAGGTTTAGATGTTGACATGCAATAAATCTGGAGACAGGATGGTTGTGGATGCACCTAATTCCAATGGGCCTTTTCAGCCGGTGGCTCTTATGCACTTCAGAGGTACGTAAGGACACATTATTCTTCCTGTATTGTCCTAGGGAATTAAGGAGAGAGCGAGAGAGATAGAGAGAGAGCTGTGTGTGTTGCTGTGCTCCTGTTCCCCTCCACTGGTTACTGCTCGGTTAGTCAGCATTCAGACGTTTTGAGATAACATCATTGTTTCTGTGGGTTTGGAAAGCGGTATTTTGAAAGGTAGCTGAGGAATGGGGATTTGCAAGGCTTGTGTTGCATTGCTGTGAGACACGGGAGCTACATAAAAATCTGGTTTTACTAGCTAGCTTGCTCTCTCTCTCTGCCCATCCCCCCGCCAAGCTAGTGATGTCAAAGGAAGTGAGGTCATAGCCTAGGGAAGGGTCTTCTCCTCAGTTTTTCATGTGTTTGACTGGATTTGTGTGTTTCTGTGTTTGTGTGTTTGCAATTATTAACTGCAGTCTTTGCAGGAAAAGCAAAAGAAGAGTCAAATATTGTCTTCCACCACCTTGTCAGCTGCTTCTACCCAGCCCAGCATTTTTGTCACACTCCAGTTCATCTGGGCACAGATTGGTCATAGTGTGTGTAGGCTGTAGACAGTCACAGCTCTGCAGCAAGAAGCCCCCTACTCCGTCTCCCCACCCTTTTCCCTTGTGAGCGACATATTTAGGCACCTTTTTTTCCAAAAAAGACATAAGAAACTAAATCTCTAAACCGCTCTCTGTCAACACAGCACCGCTGTCAATACGAGCCGGCCATAGCAGTCATGTTTTAGGATTACAACACCAGGCTCGGCCTTTTTTTAATGTGTGTACAATGCACTCAGTCATGTTTGAAAGGCCCAGCCTGTTACCACTGTACTCGGGTGCAGCCCAGCGTTAGATGAAGCCTCGGGCAATTATTGATTACACTCTATTGAGCCACAGAGGCCACTGCCTTGAATGACAACTCAGTGTTGGGGAACAATCAGACTCTCTCTGCACTCTTTTCCTCTCTTTTGTGTGTCGGCCGTCATTCTGACCCTGTTCAGACCAAATGTCTTGTATCCAGATCGTTCCAGATTGCGTCTAGACGCAGTTGAAACCGATTGAAACCTGGCATCTGAATGAGTCTCAGTTTAATGATTGCAGGACTACTTAGGACAGGTTTTCACTTCCTTTCTCATTTTTGATTTTGTACGTGGGGAACTGAAACTACTACTAAACCCAAAAATGAATTCGTACATGCGTATGGATTTATGTACAGGTCACGATCGGACAGGATCAACTCGGTAAAGATTTGCAAACCAGCATCCACGTCTGTTTAGTTTAAATGAACCGTGTTTGGGATATTTCTTTTACAGCACTGTTATGCATTTGCGTTTCCACTTCACTACCTATTGTGACACATGAATCCCTGGCCACCTCTGAATCAGGCTCCACATCCCAACATTTCCTCAGTATGTTTTGGGCATTCATGCATGCCTGCATTTAGACCCATGTTCATGTTATCAGAAAAATTCGAGAGACAAAATGTGTCACCAAAGATACATTTCTGCACCCAGTGTAAACAAACAGGGCCTGTAAATCTTTTTAACTCCCTGTCTGTTTCTTCGAGATGCAAGACATCATTTTAATAACGAGCACTGCGAAGCACTTTTTCGCCATCGTCAGTCACAAGGCAGCCTCCAAATTGCAGCTATGAATGTGTCTCAAGTTTGGCAATGATGCATACTTTTAACTATGTACAAACAACACATGAACCACACTTTACTGTTCATATCCTGGATGCGTTCTCAGGTGTTGCTTACAATGCTGCCAACATTACTTTAATGAATGAATGAATGAATGAATGTGGCCAACCTGGTTGCTAACATGCCTTCAAAACTGCAGCACACTGTCCCTCTACATAGCTATAAATAGTAATCAGTCAATGTTTACATTGATCATAGCATACTGTCGATAAAGCAGATTGCCAAACCGGTCCTAACTCCAGACTCGACTAGCAGCTGTTCATTCATTTGACCCATTTACAGAGAAAAAGCAGAGACTGGTTCCAATGTGACTCCAGTTATTTACTGTCTTTGTTTTGAGCGGGGGGGGCATTAAGATAAATCTCTCTCTGTTCTCCACAAGACACGATACTCGTGTGAGTGCATGCGCATGCTTGTCCCCGTCCTAAGGCTTGTGTTGGCTACATTAATAGATGCCACATTGTGGTTAAGATCAATTTTGGGATCACAACACTGGGCCTTTATCTGTTACACAACAACCCTCCGGATATTTTAGGAGTGTACAGAAACTTTATAACGCAGGCAGACAGACTTATGTAATAGGAGCAACAGCAAGTCTGACACGGGTCAGGGGTGCGAGGCATGGCAACACATTCCAGTGCAGCTTCATGTCCCAGTGCAACCAGCAAGAAAACACCAAACACAAAACCGTATGCCAAGGAGAGAGAAGGTTCACTACAGAAGTTTAGTGTTGGAAATGGAAACAAACAAAATAACTAAATGGTAATCTAATCCTTCTTCTTGTTACTATTCCAGTTGTCTCTTATCAGGTTGAAACTGATGCACCTCAGTTGACCTAACAGGCCTCATTCTAAAACAGGTGTCCCCTTTTGGAGACAATAATAATAATGATAAATGTCTAGGATGAACCTCTTTCTCTCTCTTATGTGTTTTTAATCAGGCGTGCTGGCACTCGTAATGTTTTTTTTCCTATTGTGACAGTGACGGCGCTTTTGGCCGTCAAATCTTTATGGAAATGGCCGTTAATGGCCGCTCACACACTTACCCTCTCTCCTCTGGAATTCCCAACCTCTCACTGTCATCAAGATAAATTGGCTGACTTGAAACTGACACTGCAGAAGTGCGTGCGTGCGTGCGTGCGTGTGTGTGTGTGTGTGTGAGCGTGTGTCCGAGCCAAGTCTCCATTATGTCTGAATAGGATATCTCTCTTCTTACCTAGAATCTGCCTATTTGCAAGAATGTCGAGCGCTTGTGTGTGTGTGTGTGTGTGTGTGTGTGAATGTGTGTGAGTGTGTGCCCTTCTCTGGCCTTTGTCACTCATTGTGTACATTCAGTGAAATTAGGGCAAATAGGGTTAGCTGCAGATTATTTCCCTCTTAAAGCAAAAATGGACAGAATTGGAGAAAATATGATTTTAAAAAAGTTATTTTTTTAAAACGGGCAATATATCCTAACAGTAGTACATGAAATAGGTAATCTGAAAGAAACCATATGTCCTCCAATGTCCTCCGGTGCTCCTAATGGCATCTTTAAGATTTCACAGACCAGAGGAAAACAACCAATCAGAGCCGAGCTGGAGCCTTACGTCTCTGAGCAGCTGTCAATCACTTGCAAACTCCAATCAAACAGTCAAGCTAGGCAGCGCTGATCAAATATGAATCAATATTCTGTTACTGTAATGCCTATTTCTTGCCTCTCGTCATGAGAAAGTTTGTGACCCGGCAGCCATGTTGAGATCAGTTGAGGAAATACCAAGCGCCATCCACCAGCCGGTGCAAATTTTTCTCAGTTTACAGCTAAACAGTACATTACAAGATGTTTCTGAAAGCATTTGAGGCGAAAAATAAGCATTACAGTAACAGAATATTGATTCATATTTGATCAGCGCTGCCTAGTTTGACAGTTTGAGTGATTGACAGCTGCCTCCATTGAATGAACAGCCAATAGGAACGCTCTCTCTCTCTGAAGTGACCTGTGATTGGCCAAAGCCTCCCGTCACGGGCTAGATTTTTTTAAAGCCTGAAAACAGAGCGATGAGGAGGTGCAGAAGTCTAGTTGTCTCTCAGAACACTTGAATTACAATATGCTGAAAGTTTATTATGGATGTTTTGCCAAATGATGCCAAAAACATTCTGCCTACTGCAGGTTTAAGTGTCTGCATCAACTTTTCCAGCAATGTTTTCCTCATTAAACACCTGCATGAATGAATTTGCTCATTACTTCAAGTCTAATTAAAACAAGATGGATGGCAGCAACACAACACAACGAGACCAAATTAATTTATCTCAAAATAATAATTTGGTTTTAAATGCATTTCTGCATTCATTTGGTACGTTTGCAGCGCTCCGTTTGCCGTCATCAATTGATTATTATTTATCCGTTTTCCTCATTTGAACCCTTTGCCAAATTCATAAATCCCAATTTGTCTCGCAACCTAATTTTCTTATCTTGGTAATTGCAAGTGTTCTGCCTACAGGTTACAGTACAATCATGGAAGAGGAATGTGATTCAATTATTTTGTTTTTGCTTCCATGTTGTTCATAGCATATGATTATATGCGCTTATTATCATTATTCAACTTTTAAAGCCAGCAATGCAGTTTAGCTTCAGCTGTCCAACATCCAGCATTCACAAAGCAAATCCTTCAGAAATGGCCTTCTCTAGTATAAGTTAGTCTTTACCCAAGGAAGTCTCCCCACTGGTACAAGGGGTGTGATGAATGGTTCATCTTCAGCAAAAGTAAAAGCGATTTATTTGAAATTAGTGTAAAATATGCCTCATATTTGATTTACAACTAAACTTCACCAGCAGAGAATCCAAGCCAACCAAACTGATCATGATGATAGATGTTCTTCTTACCATCTCATCACCATCTTTTAGTTTGCTGTGACACAGAAATTAATCTATAAACATGGCGAAGGAAGAGTGTCTTACTAAACTATCTTTTCATCATCAAAGCCAGCAGCAGATCTGCTATAATCACCGGCGTTGTGACATTTCCATTTACAGTTTCCATTGTGGAGATAATACTTTTGCCTTTTTTTTTTGTTTCCCTTTGACCTATATGCCATGTACATATCTGATCTAATTCTGTTCACTCACGGCGCCAGCATCCTCATTCATGTGCAGACACCGCTTCCGATCCTCAGTGCCAGCCTATTGTTAATGCCACACCCTTTACTGATTAGTAATTATGGGGTATAGAAAAGTGACGCTTCTGCTGCATTGGTATGATTTATTGAGGTTTAACACCGTAGACAGACAGTGCATAGGCTGCATGTGTCGTTCATGTGAGGATATGAATTTGCTCACTGCTCTACCGTACGTCCTTCTTATTGCATTTAGTGTAGAATTGAATTTCAGAGAATACCTGTTCATTAGAAAATCTAAATGTAAAGCTGCTGTAGGTGTGATGCACTGTGTGTAGGCAGTGATTGTATAACTCCTCATCTTCTATCAGATACAGGACATAGGTTACCAGTGAGGACACTAATGAAAGCATAAATAGGAGTCTAGCAAACTAACCGCATTTATAAGTGTGTTTTGTTGATACATTGTAAATCACTAGCAACATATTGACCCGACAGACGTCTCATCTACGTGCAAGCATGCAGCTGCTTCTGTCGGTTAAATTAAGCCACACCTGAGTTAAGTGAAGGAGTATGTTGACTTTATGAATTTGTCTATTTTATTGCAGCTGTGGCTGGACTTCTACAGAATCAAATGCAAATCAGTCAGCCAGTGAATAAACTTGAGATAACAAAACATGTCCATCTAATGAACTATCTAATTTTATAAAGGGGAAGTATAGAGATTATTATATCGTGAATTATGATTCAAACTATGAAGTGCCTTATTTGCATCGTACTATACAACAACACAAACTTGATTGTGCAGAAATAAACTCTACTGACAACGGTGGCACTTGTTCCAGAGTTTGAACTGACACTCTTTTCATAAGAAAACAGTAAGTTGGGCAAGTTTATGTTGGTTTTAGGTGATTATTTTTACTGGACTTAAAGCAATAGTTTGACGTTTTGATAAACACACTTGTTTACTTTCTCGCAAAGCATCAGATGAGAAGATTTATACCACATCTGTCCATTAAATGTAAGACTGCAGCTGCTTAGCTTAGCTGAGTATGCATAAAGGCTGGAAATAGAGGAAACATCTAGCCTTGCTCAGTCCTGTGACGAGACAACGGTATCATGTGTTAATTAGTTTAATGAGTTAAATTAATTAGGTTAGCTGTTTCCCCGTTTGTCCAGTCTTTATGTTAAGCTAAGCTGATCAGAGCTTCATATTTTAAGGACCAGTGTGTAACATTTCGGGGGATCTATTGGCAGAAATTGAATATAATATTCATAACTATGTGTTCATTATTGTATAATCACCTGAAACTAAGAATCGTTGTGTTTTTGTTAGCTTAGATTGAGCCATTTATATCCATATAGGGAGCTGGTCCTCTTCACAGAGTCCGCCACGTTGCTCCTCTGTGTTTCTACAGTAGCCCAGGAAGGACAAACCAAACACTTGCTCTAGAGAGTCTATTTTGTGTTTTTACGTTACCTAAAGGCCACCAAAGAGTGAGTGGAGGGGTATTTAGTTGGTTGCAATTTGCAGCCTCACCGCTAGATGCCACGAAATCCTACAAACTGTACCTTTTTAAAGGACAGATGAGCGACTGGTGTCGATCTTCTCATCTAACTCTCAGCAAGAAAGACAATAAGCGTATTTCCCAAAATGCTCAACCCTCCCTTTTTAAACAGTGTAACGCATCCTAAAAAGTAATTCAAATAAAATCAACCATGTGTATATTAGATGTCCAGATCCTGATTTTTTTAAAATTAAATGAATCATGTCATAATGGCAAATATTACAGTAGCTGAAGAACATGTGTAGATTTTCCTATCAAAGATAAAAACCAAACATCATAAGAGAGATGAAAGAAACATGCTGCATCAAAGTTGTGTCACATAACGACATAATTACGGTGTCACTATGTGTTATTACTGCACCACATGAGCAGGTAGGAATTTAGAGTAACCGAAATGGATGTTGGCTGTTTGTGTTGTCATGTGTGAAGTGTTTGTTTACAAGCCTGAGTGCTCGGCTGGAAATGAAGTGAAAAAGAGGAAGTCCTCAAACCACCGTGGACAAATATCATGACAGACTTAAATAGCTAGGTTTCCTTTTATAAAACTGTCTTTTTTCATTCTCAGCGTGTGTGTCGAATGGCTAGACTGTGACCATTCACCTAGTTCCCAAATCCTTCACTCTCCTCTCCCTCTCCATCCCGTCTTCTCTGCTCCACTCTGCTGTCGTTATCCTCCCCCTGGGCTCCAACCATCTCAGCCTTTCTCTCAATGCACTTTAGTCTTCATGACTCATTTGCCAGTCTTCATCACTCTCTTGCTGCCTCATATTTCTTTTTTTCTATAGCGTTGCTGTTTTAACTGTCATCCTTGTCAGTTAAACCCGCCCCCTCATTTCTCTTGTGACCCCCCTTCGCTCTTTGAACATGGCTCCATTCTCCTATATTCTCAACCCGCCTTATTTCATCACCGCTGTGTAGCCTTGTTACGCCTTTCGGTCGTCCCTGGACTCTTCCTCTCTTCTTTTCATCCCTTCACAAGCCTCATTTTTTTCCCCCCACTCTTTGTCTCCTCAGATGTGGCCCCAGCAGAGCAGGAGAAGCTCTTCATCCAGAAGCTACGACAGTGCTGCGTTCTTTTTGACTTCCTGTCCGACCCGCTGAGCGACCTGAAATGGAAGGAAGTGAAGCGGGCGGCGCTGAGCGAGATGGTGGAGTACATCACCCACAACAGGAATGTCATCACAGAGCCCATCTACCCGGAGGTGGTGCACATGGTCAGTGAAACTGGAGGGGGTTAAGTTCGCGGTTAAAGCTGAAGACGGGGGGTAAATCTTGGGCCAAGAATAGGGGCGGGCTGTCGCTGCGGGACAGAGCTGGTAGGAGTTGAGCACAGCTGATGTCTGTGATCAGGTTTTGATGTGGCTTTTAGCTTTGGGCACAAGCACTGGCTTCCTTGAGGTGACTATTCAGTCACATTTTGAAATGATTTGTTCAGAAAGTGTGCGTGCTATTGCTTTTTCAAGAGTAAGGTTTAAAGCCAAAGAGGAGAGGGGAAATGACAAGATGCATTTCTCTTCCATCAATTCTTGCAAAAGCTGTAATGATCTGCAAGATTTCATACATACAAATGTTAGTTTTCACTACTGAACTGGACTTTTCATCTACTGTAGAGTCATAATCAAAATGAATTGTGTCCATTACATTGGTTTATGACTAAATACCTGCAAAACTAATTACAGTCCTGCATGCTAACACGCTAAACTAATAAGTGAACATGAGATTAATATGCGCTACACATCAGCATGTTATCATAGCCATTGAGAGCATATAGGGTTTAACATATGATGTTAGCATTTAGCTTGCTATTATTCAACTTCTATAGCCAGCAATAGAGTATTGACTGATGATGTATTTTTGTAGGCCAACCAGGAAGTTAGCATCGCCATGGTTCCCACGACAAAAAGCCGATGGGATTTTTCCATTGGGTTTTGGATTATTGCAGAAAATAAGCTCTGTGGCAAAACACACGTTTTATGATACTAACACGTTTTGTTCAGGAAGATAATCTTCACAAATGAACACCACTTTTATGATTTTGGAAGTGTGAATGCAATCACCAGAAGTAAAAAGCTAAACGTTAGGCTATAAACGAACTACACCACGGTCGCATGAGCGTGAGTATACACAACGAGGCTGTAAAATCGGACGAGTTGACGTGATGACGTTTAGTAGTCTCATTTAGCCACTCATTTAGCCTTTTATAAGGCGCATAAAAGCTTCAAAGTTCACAAGTGGAATAGTTGCTGATGTATTTTATATCGTAGAACAAAACATTAAAATCTCTTGTGTTAACCACAGACACTAAAAACCCATTCAAAATAACCCATCGACTTCGAGATGAGGGAAACGGAAGTGCTAAAATGTCAACTCATTTCCGGATTTTAGGACTCATTCCTTCCTCAATTGCCTTCTATAATACAAGTGTTTTCCAGGAAAGTCTCCCCACTGGTGAAAAGAAGAAGCAATAGTGAATTATTTGAAATTAATGTAAAATCTGCCTCATATTTGATTTACAGCTAAACTTCACCAGCAGAGAATCCAAGCCAACCAAAGTGATCATGATGATAGATGTTCTGCTTACCGTCTTTAGTGTGCAGAGATACAGAAATGAAGCTATAAAGAGTGTCTTACTAGACTATAAACTATTTTCTTTTCATTATCAAAGCCAACTGCAGAACTGCTTTAATCACAGTTAGGACATTTCCATTTACAGTTTCCATTGTGGAGTTAGTGCACCGTCATCTTCACAGCATGTTCTGGGTTGAAGTGCAGCACAGTCCAGATAGTCTATCTACCTTGTAGCCTGTCTCTTGAAACAAGGCTCCCAGTGTTTTAGTAGGCCACCTGCACTGTCCCATGATCTGCCTGCCAGGGAACAGCAGCCCACAGGGGAGTCAGTTGACACTGCGAGAGACCAGAAACACAACACACTTGGATTATTGTGGGACAAACCCTTGGAGGCCAGTTGCAAGGACAAAGTTTAACATTAACCTCAAAAGAAAATTTATTTTAGAATGCCCTAAGATAGTGCATTTCATAGACATTTACGGACACAGCTAAAATCTATTAAAACTAATGATAAATGATGAATGCTTTATTTTTTTAAATTTCTTTACAGACTTTTTGAGCAGCGAGAAATTAAAAAATGACCGATTTTTGTAAAATACATCACAAGTATGAACTGAATAAATGAGCCATGCTCCTCATAAGATACCAGCCTATATCATTGACCTTTTAAGTAAACTTTATGTGCTCCAGACTGTGTGGCGACTTGTCCCAAAGGAGGCTGTGCTGTAGGCCTCAGTGACAGAAATACTGCTGTTGCTTTGACTGTATGGATTGTTTACGAAAAGAGAGTTTTATTAGTCACGTACTCAACATATCTGTACATCGTGCAGTGAAATGCTTTAAAAAATGGTGCGTGTTGAAAATGATGCAGTCTATTGATGTGGTTTCACTGTTGGTTACCACATGTAATGACGGGAAACATTTATTCAAGAGCTGGGAAACTTCTGACAGGAAGTCCAGGTCTTTCTGTGTGATTTTGAAATTTGTGAAAATTTCTTGTAACCCATTCTGGGTAGAGCTTTTGGCATTAGTGTGGTTGCAACATGAACTATAAACTTCGGGAATAAAACGACAACAAAAAAAGCTAACTTTAATAGCGTACTGTTCAGAGGAATAAACAATCAGTGTCAAACAGGACTGTATGATTGGTTCATAAAAGTTGTGACCACCGGGGGCGTCAGACTCGAGACAAGATGTTACTTTAGTTATTTATTGAAAGTGTGTGTGTGTGTGTGTGTGTGTGTGTGTAATGAGTACAATCTATATATTTCAACAGGTTGTTACATACCTCACAGCTATACGGTGCAGCAAATAGACACAACTTAAACCTGCAGTAGGTGGATTGTTTTTGGTATCATTGGGCAAAAAATCCCATAATAATCTTTCAGCATATTGTAATTCAAGTGTTCTGAGAGATAACTAGACTTCTGCACCTCCTCATGGCTCTGTTTTCAGGCTTTAAAGAATCTAGCCTGTGACAGGAGACTTTGGCCAATCACAGGTCATTTCAGAGAGAGAGCGTTCCTATTGGCTGTTCATTCAACGGAGGCTGTAAATAACTCGCAAACTCCGATCAAACGGTCAAACTAGGCAGCGCTGATCAAATATGAATTAATACATGACTGCTGGGTCACAAACTTTCTCATTTTACAGCTAAACAGTACACTACAAGATGTTTCTGATAACATTTTATGTGAGAAATAGGCATTACAGTAACAGAATATTGATTAATATTTGATCAGCGCTGCCTAGTTTGACCGTTTGATCGGAGTTTGTGAGTGATTGACAGCCGCTCAGAGACGGCAGGCTCCAGCTCAGCTCTGATTGGTTTGTTTTCCTCTGGTCTGTGAAATCTTGCAGATGCCATTAGGAGCACAGAGGCACATGATTTTTTGTGTTTGCAGATTACCTGTCTTATGCACTACTGTCAGGATATAGTGACTGTTTTATAAAAATAACTTTTTTTTTAATCATACTTGCTCCAGTTCTGCCCACTGCAGCTTTAAGTTACCCAAAAAGGCAAATTTTCTGTCGTCCCCGGGCAGGCAATAGCTAAAACACAGACGTTCAGAATACACAAACAAACCAAACACTATTCGACGGGGGAACAGACTTCAACATAACACCGCCACTCTCTTCAAAAACCTTTTCACAAACTCAATGACAGCAGTCATATTCTGCGAGCAGGGAAGTGTAGTGCGGTTCCTGCGTGACTGCTTCTCCAACGGCCAATCCGACCTGTTACCATAAGTCGTCCTTCATCACATTCACAGTATCATTTTCACTTCTCTTCCTCCAGTTCGCGGTGAATATGTTCAGAACATTGCCTCCATCGTCCAACCCCACTGGAGCGGAGTTTGATCCAGAGGAAGACGAGCCAACACTTGAAGCTGCATGGCCACACCTCCAGGTTGGCATTTAAATTGTTTAATTATCATGTTTATAAACGGTTATTATAATTACTATAATATTAGAGTAATTTATAATATAACGGTTACTCTCAATCTAGAAGAGCCTCCCAGCATGGCTGAAATGTGCAATTCTGTAGTTTTACAATACATACATGTTTGTATCAGATTTTAAATCTGTGAGAGCATTTTGCTTGAATTCCTTCTAAGCATTCATTCATTTTTGTTTTTCTTGTTTCTGTTGCAGCTCGTCTATGAATTTTTCCTTAGGTTTTTAGAATCGCCCGACTTTCAGCCTAACATAGCGAAGAAATACATCGACCAGAAATTTGTTATGCAGGTAAAAAAAGTTTTTTTTTGCACAAACTCTCAGATAGAAAAACAACAAATTCCAAGACACAATTTGTCACTATGGTAACATTTCACTTCTCTTTCACTGTAGCTCCTAGAACTATTTGACAGTGAGGATCCCAGAGAGAGAGACTTCCTCAAAACTACCCTCCACAGGATCTATGGAAAGTTCCTGGGGCTGCGAGCGTACATCAGAAAACAGATCAATAACATTTTCTATAGGTCAGTGCAGGTCTCCTACTGCTCTGCTCATTTTTAAAACATGGATACCAAGATAGATGGTCAACATACAGTACGAAGCATTTGTTTTGTTAATTTAATATAGAGTCTGTGTATTGTGTTTGCTCTTACAGGTTTATCTATGAGACGGAGCACCATAATGGTATAGCTGAACTACTGGAAATACTTGGAAGGTATGGCACTAAGCTAAAGTTACAAGCTTTGTAGATGCAGCTGTAATGTCTCTGTGACTTTTCATACAATGTTTCCATGACATTCAATTCTTCTCTTTCATAACTAACTACTTTTCAGGTGTTCTGATTGTACTTTTGTGTTTATTTCACAGCATAATCAATGGATTTGCCTTACCACTAAAAGAAGAGCACAAGATTTTCCTGTTGAAGGTTTTATTGCCTCTGCACAAAGTCAAATCACTCAGTGTCTACCATCCACAGGTGAGTTTACTGAACACAAAATGAGGCACAAGATGCTTGATTAGTTTTTGTGAAGCTGTATGTAAAGAGAGACATATAGCACACCAATTATTTACAAGTCACATTTTTTGAGAATGTATCGAACAGGGCTGTCAATCGATTCAAATATTAAAAAAATTAATCTCACATTTGTTTTATCTGTTCAAAATGTACCTTAAAGGGAGATTTGTCAAGTGTTCAATACTCTTATCAACATGGGAGTGGACAAATATGCTTGCTCTATGCAAATGTATGAATATATTTATTATTGGAAATCAATTAACAACACAAAACAATGACAAATACTATCCAGAAACCCTCACAGGTACTGCATTTAGCATAAAACAATATGTTCAAATCATAACGTGGCAAACTGCAGCCCAACAGGCAACAGCAGCTGTCAGTGTGTCAGTGTACTGACTTGACTATGACTTGCCCCAAACTGCATGTGATTATCATAAAGTGGGCATGTCTGTAAAGGGGAGACTCGTGGGTACCCATAGAACCCATTTACATTCACATATCTTGAGGCCAGAGGTCAAGGGACCCCTTTAAAAATGGCCATGACAGTTTTTCCTCGCCAAAATTTAGCGTAAGTTTAGAGCTTTATTTAACCTCCTTGGCAACGAGTGAGTACGACACAGTTGGTACCAATGGGTTCCTTAGGTTTTCTAGTTTCATATGATAGCAGTATCTTCACTCTAAAAAAATCTTTAAAACTAAACCAGCTACAACCTCCAAAAGATTGATTGCCCTAATGCGTTAAAAAATTTGTGGCGGTAGAATGAATTTGTGCAAACACGTTATTATCGTGTTAACTTTGACAGCCCTAGTATTTAAATAATCTTGTCTAAACCTGCTTTTGAGTACACACCTCCTCTTTTATGAGAGTAGCAGGTCATTTTGCAAGTTTTATCAAAAGCTGGTGTAGCATGTCCCAGCCAGCCAGTCCCTCAGGCATCGACCTGTCCCCCGTCATGTCGCCTCGTGTTTGCTTGTGTGTAAATTCAAATACCTTGACAGTTTTATGATTATTTGTTTGCGGTTCTTTTGCAGCTGGCCTACTGCGTGGTGCAGTTTTTGGAAAAGGACAGCACTCTTACTGAGCCGGTATGTCAAATAAAAACATGGTCGAATCATTTTTATCTCTTTGCATAATGCTGCTTGCTGGAACTCTTTCTTTAATGCTCAAAGCTGCTATCCCCTTATCCTCCCCTTATTCAACACTATCATTATCTCTCTTCATCACCCCAACAGGTGGTAATGGCTCTACTAAAGTACTGGCCAAAGACTCACAGTCCCAAGGAAGTGATGTTCCTCAACGAGCTGGAGGAGATCCTGGACGTCATCGAGCCCTCTGAGTTTGTTAAAGTGCAGGAGCCTCTCTTCAGACAGCTGGCAAAGTGTGTCTCCAGCCCGCACTTCCAGGTAACCGATGGGTGATCACAATCTTCCTTTCATAACTCTGGGAATAAGTTCAGGTGGAGTGCTGGTTGGTGGCTGTCGGTATATGCCTGACTGAGTTTTTTTTTTCCCGTAGGTGGCAGAGAGAGCTCTGTACTACTGGAACAACGAGTACATCATGAGTCTGATCAGCGACAACGCAGCAAAGATTCTGCCGATTATGTTCCCTGCTCTGTACCGCAACTCCAAGACCCACTGGAACAAGTAAGATCCCCCACACAGACTGTACTAATGTTCTTCACACCGCATGTAACACCAGTCTGACACGACAGCTCACATTAGTGATAGCTCTCAAGTGTGTGTAGATATTTGAGCTCGGTGACAGAATGTACTCTCCTGTTAAACACTTCCCTTGATGTATTTATCTTAAAGAATCTGTTCAAGGCTGTTAATCATAACCTTCTTTTAAGGGGACATATAATTAAAAACTCACTTTTTCAGTGCTTGTGCTCATACATTTGGGTATCTGGAGTGTGTACCAACACACAAACTGTGAAATAAGACGACCAAGTCAGTTTTTTGTGGGCTGCCTAGATCAGGAAACATGTGATTCAACAAGCCATTCAGATTTAGCTCCCCTTCCTGTGTCACATACAGGCTCATTAGAATATACCACCCATGGCTTGAGAACTACCATTACAAAGATGCACTATATTTTTCTTGCAAGCCAATCAGAGCAGACCTAAAGAGACAAGAGACAAGTTTAGGCTGCATTCACACCAGATCCGGTGGTGCGGAAAAAACGCAAGTCCTCCCATTCATTTTGGATAGGGGGCAGTGTGTTTGTGTTTGAGGGCTACAAGGAGTGCCGAAAAAAACCCGGCAGCCTGCGTCAGAAAAGTAGAAACGGAATAAACTTTTGGAGAAACGCAACCTGATGTCACATTGTGTTGACCAATCACATAACTGGCGATCCAGAGCTGTACAAACCCACCCCTAAGGGAACATAAGATGTTAATCGTCGCAGTCAATGAGCCATTAAAGTGACTCTCCTGCACCGCCGCACACGCCTAATCTGGTGAGAATGCAGCCTAAAACGGAGCGTTTCAGACAGAGGGTGAATACAGGTATATTCCGACAGACAGTATGAGAAAAATAACGTGTTTTTTTTTAACATTAAAGCATGTAAACACATTCTAGCAGAAACCCAAAATACAAGTATGAACATGGAAATGAGCATGATATGTCCCCTTTAAATGCATTTTTTATTGTATATATTGCTGCAGATCACCTAACTTGGTGCACAACAAAAGACTTTCAATGATGTTAATATCTCTAACATCTGTACATGTACCTGTAACATACAACATGTTTAATATCAAGCGGAAACAATTAATCTATTAGCTGATGAACAGAGAAAGTAATCGGCAACTTTTTTTATAATCTATTAATTGATTAAGTCATTTTTCTAGCAAAAATGCCAAAATCCCTACTTATAACTTGCCATTTTTGTATCAGTTTAAACTGAATATCTTTTAGGTTTGGACTGTTGGATGGACAAGAAATAAAAGATGTGTGCTTAACATTAAAAATTAAATATGATTAAAACTGTCACTTCCAACAGTTCATATCTTTTTGTAATCATTTTGTCAGTTAGTAATTTGGAAGTGCTCTAGCTATTCGCCAAGTGTCAAGCCTAATTTTTTTACTTTATTGTCAATCTGTGACATTCATGTAGTTTTCTTTTGCTGTGGGACAAAAGCAGCCTTTCCAGTAATGTCGCTTGTGCTTGTAAAGATTTAACTCTTGACCGACTTCTGCTTGTGTGTGTGTTCACAGGACCATCCACGGCCTCATCTACAACGCTCTGAAGCTTTTCATGGAGATGAATCAGAAGCTCTTTGATGATTGCACACAGCAGTTCAGGGCTGAGAAAAACAAGTAGGCACCACAGACTCTTCTCCCACTCAGTCAATCCTTTTTTCTTTTTTTTTTTTTTAACAATGACGTCTGAGTGACACATAATTGTAATCATCCTTAACACTGCAGCTAAATGAGTGATGAGTTTCACATTCATCAGTGGAGCGGAACAGATTAATGACGCGATGTTTGGTGTTTTTGTTCGACAGAGAGAAGGCAAAGTCAAAAGAACGCGAAGAGGCTTGGATCAAGATCGAGAACCTCGCCAAGTCAAATCCACAGGTGAGCAGAGTGTGCAGTCACCTAACCTCACCTGTTTTTCCCATTTCTGCCACAGTGTGAGTGTGTATATGTGTGTGTGCAGCGCTAATCTTCATGAAATATGTGTCTTGTGTTTTCTGTAAGCCAGTTTTGTTGTTGAATTGTAGATCCCTCTCCATCTTATCCCATTAAAGGTGCAATGTGTAATGTTTAGCCGACTGCTCCAAAGAAATGGGGGCAGCATTTATCCTCCATACCGGGTCCATACAATCAAAATTTACAGTCTTATCTTACAGTTATATAAAAAAGCCAGCTACTAACTTAAACAGCAGGGCAAGAATACGTAAAGTTCGATCAAACTGCTGAAACTCAGCTGAGTGCCGGCCAAAACAACACTGCTATCTTGTAATCTTCATGTATGTCGTCAGTCTGCAGCTTACATTAGCCATCTGTGTTTACTGAGACACTAACTGGGGGCTGTACGGTCCGTGTGCGCTTTGATATATTGTTTATTGAACTAAATCCAAAGTGACAGAAATGAGAAAACGACCCACACCTTCAGTTTGCACCAGTAGTCGAGCTAACGGAAGGTCCGTCTCCCAGAGCACTTTGGCTTTAATCCAAAAAACAAGCTAGCAAATTGTACATGTACCTTCAACAGGACTGACAGCTCTACTTCTTCGTCCTCTCATGTTGGACTGAGGGCAGACTGGACGCTACAGTGACTCACTATCGCCTCTCGAGGTACAAGTGGTATTATAAGAAAGGACGTGTTGTAACATCGACACTATAACCTCTTCACATTCTGTTGATGAATGTTTTAAACTCAAATTCTGGGCCATATCTTACACATTGCACCTTTAAGGACTCCCATTTGTTCACACTATGACTTAATGTTTTCCAAATCACACCGTGAGCTTGATGAGTGGTCGTGCTCTAAGAATGTGCTTAGTTGTGGTGAATGCTTGAATCAGACGGCTCTTAAAGGCTCTCTAAAGAAGTATTTGATTCATTTAAACAATAACTATAAGCAGAAATTCCTGTCCTCTCCTCAAAACTGATTTAAGCTTTATTATACTGAAGTACAATATTACACCAGTGTTGGACATTTAAGGAGTAGTTCGACATTTTGGGAAATACACTTTTGATTTGATTTGAAACTACTGCCAGCATCCAGTTAGCTTAGCTTAGCACAAAGACTGGAAATGAGGGAAACGGCTAGCCTGGCTCCGTCCAAAGGTAACAAAATCGTATTAAATCCTAATTCTTGGCCAGGTGCAGTAACTTCCCGGAGTCTTGTTGTCACGGCAACAAGTGGAGAAAGTCACTGCGTCCAGCCAAGAAACATCCGGCACACATAAACCCCCCTTAAAACTTTTACATTTTGTTTTTTGTACGGATTGAACACATAAGACATAATGTTTTAACCGATATACAACTTTCGTTATTGTTGGACAGAGCCGTGCTAGCTGTTTCCCCCTGTTTCCAGTCTTTGTGCTAAGCTAAGCTAAGCTAAGCTAAGCTAAGCTAAGCTAATCGCCTGATTGCTAAAGCCACTTACAGTATTTACAGTACGGACATGAGAATGGTATCTTCCAACTCACAGCAATAAAGCAAATAAGCATGTTCCCCAAAATGTTGAACTATTCCTTTAAAGGTGCAACAAAGTTAACATTTTCAATTCAAACAGATCAGTGCAACAACATTAATGTTTATTGTAGTGTCCCCAGCAATAACATCTTTTGACACAGTTGCTTTTTCACAATCGCTACTTTCTTTAAATCTCAGTTAATCAGTAATGAAAATGTCTTCAATCCTTTTAATTCTACACCTCAACTAAAACCTATAGAACTGATCACCTGCCACCGGAGCTGCTTATTTGAATCAGTTCAGAGCCTCTTCATTCATTCTTCTTTGCATGCGACTGAAAGTCTTTTCTCCATCCTTTTGTGTTTGTGTTTTTGTTTCTCTTTCTTTTCAACATAGTTCTTTATGTATGTTGATTCCTCTGACCTCAATAGTCCTGTAGCAATGGAGACGGATGTCCCTTTGATAGAAGATGTTCAGAGGTTAAAAAAGACAGTTGAGGCGGGCGCAACTCAGGTAAACCTGACTTTCTCTCTGTCTCTATTCACCTTTCCTCTTATAATCACTCTATATTTTAATAAGCTTGTGTGTTACCAAAACGTGCAAAGGCTTCTAATTGAAGCTACTTTCACTATAGTTATTATTATTGTGTACTTTCTGTATAAATTATAGTCTTTGTTTGTGTTTTTTTTGGTAGTTTTTTAAATAAACCTACTTTAAAAAAAACGTGGAAACAAATCTGGCCGTGGACTAAACACTGGAATCAAGCATTTTTTTTGTGTGCCTGCTTCCCCTTGCATGTTATCTAAGTAATATGGAGCCCTAAAGTGTTCAATATTATTTAAATAAATAAGTAACTATGAAATAAATAACCACGTTAATGGATTTTGTAAAATATAAATATGAATGCCAGACTTCTGAGAAAGGTTTTCATGAAGGAAATATTCCGTTCTGTTTTTTCTGAATTAACGAGGTACCTCAAAATCCCGAGAGAAGCTCTCACTTACTTGAGAGCTCAATTTCATAGAAGCAGTTTAATCCAGCACTGAGAAAGCTATGAATGACGTGAGTGCAACTGAGGCCGCGGCGCAATTACCAGATTGTCTCTTGAGACGCCACGTAGCCAGCCTGAATGCATTTCAGATGCATTATCATATCTGTGAAGCATGCATATCGGTTCAACTGTTTCTGGAGAAACACCGCAAAGTCCAGCAGATCAGAGTACGTCTGAACAACTGCAGGGTCCTGAGGTGCCTGCGTAAAGTCGTCAAACTAAACCCAAACCAAATAAAACGTTTGCTTCCATGAAATCCAGCTCTCGTGTAAGTGAGAGCTTCTCTTGGGATTTTGAGGTATCTCGTTAATTCAGAAAAACAGAGCAGATCTTTTTTTTTTCCATGACAACTTTTCTCAGAATTACTGAGAATTCTCATTAAAGCAACCGTGTGCAACATTTCGAGGGATCTATTAGCAGAAATGGAATATAGTATACATAACAATGTTTTCATTAGTGTATAATCACCTGAAAATAAGAATTGTTGTGTTTTCGTTAGCTTAGAATGAGCCCTAAATATCTACATAGGGAGTCCTCTTCATGGAGTCCGCTATGTTTCTACAGTAGTCCAGAATGGACAAAACAAACACCAGCTCTAGAGAGAGTCTTTCACATTTTTACGTTATCTGAAGGCCACCTTGTGAAATTGCGGTAACATGAGACACACAGTGCAAAACTGTGGTACCTCCAGTCGCCGTCTGACTTCCGTTGTTATGCTATAGTATGTTATTATGGTAAAGATGGTCTCTGAGAGAGGTGAACACCATTACTACGGTTCGCACTCAGCGGCTCACGTTACGGCAGTCAAATTCCACACACTGTACCTTTTTTAATTCAGAAAAACAAATACAAATTAAAAAAAAATTAATTAAATATTTTTTTTCTTAAGTGAATGCATTAGGCTTCTGTATGAATTAACCAATAATTTGTAATAATAATAATACGACAAATTATTGAAACTCAACCCATTATTGTAAAATGAAATAAAAAGTTACGTGAAATAAAGTTTCTTTGGGGAAAATGCCATTATGAATTTAAAAAATGGCCTTTTGGAATAAATAAATTATATAATAAAATAAGTCCAACACAAGTTTTAAGAATTTTTTTGGATTATTTATCGGATCATATATGTTTGACACATAATTACTGATCTCATAATGTCTTATTTATTTCATATTGAACTCTTTGGGGCTCTGTAAATGTCTGATGTTAAGTTGTTGTTATAATATTTTTGTCCAGGTATGGCTGGATCAGTTCGCCATGTTTTAACTCAGTTAGTCTCTGTAAATTAAATTGTGTAACTGCATTGTGCTCAAGCTGTGCTTCATCTCAGAGATATGATCAGAACAGGGACCATGTTGACGTGTTGACAGGAGATGACGATGTGAAACGTTATAATTAGGCCTAACTCGCTCCTCTTGTCTCCGCTCCGATCTGACAGTTGCCGCATGACCAGCGGAAAGAGCGGCCTATGGTGCGACGCAAATCTGAGTTGCCTCAGGATATCTACACCACAAAAGCCTTGGAGTCCCACCGCAGAGCTGATGACATGTTGACCACCCACGATGGACTCTAGGTCCCGCCACCTGCCGGCTCTTGGTTCAACTGCCCCTTTTACCCTCGACAGCCATGGACATCCTCTTCGCCCAAGCGCCAGAATTACACTGGCGACCCACGTCGGGCTCTCCATCCCTCCTTCCACCTTCAGTTTACCCAGAATCCTCAGTTCTCCTTCATTCCTGCTGCTGCCCCAGTGCAGACGCCCTGTATCCTCCTCCCTCAGATTTCTGCTTTCTCAGGTTTTTTTCTTCATTTGGAGAGGAGTGTGTTTGTGTGTCTTTAAGCCGTCGCTACATTCATTGTGATTATTTTCTCCATCGGTTCCTCTTCCCTTCCTGTCTCCTTCCACCCCCCCTCCCCCTCCCCCCTGTGCGCTCACTGTAAATGTGGAACCTGGGAGTACGGATGCCACAACGCTGGTTCCTTCATTCCTTCTTGCAAACACAATGGATTGGACGTGGAAAACATAGGAACTGACTGACTCACTGTCTACGGATCACCTCTCGGTATCTGCTTGGGTTTTCTTTTCTGTCAAAGGGAACAAAAACAGAACCTGTTGGTCAGATGAAAGACAAGACTTTCCTGTCATCCGTTCTTTATTTTTTTTGCTCAATCTAACAGACATCTTGTCAGTGCCAAGACTGTTGTGTTATTTGTTTGTTTCATGTTTTTATCTGTGACTTCAACAGGGACACCTGCCTTTTTGTTTTTTGGTCACTGGTGTTTTGAAAGTTTTTTTTGTTTTTTGTTTTTTTGTTTAGTTTAGCGCACCAGACCAAACTGAGGCTCGTCCTTCAGCCTTGCAATGTCCAGGAAAGGTGGCGAGGAAAGAGGAAGTTGTCCTGTGGACATCTGACACTTTCCGTTTTATTGTTTTGTGCCATATGCAGCTCTTTTATATGCTTGCTCTCCTTATGTTCATTGGCAATATTTGAAAACCAGACCATAGTCATGACTAGACAGTTCAAACAATGGTACTTACTGCTTTTTTGAGTTTAGTGGATGAGGATGAACATGAATGAAAGCTGTTTGTATTTGCTACCTAAGTTGCAGTGGCAGTATCCAGGGATTGGATGTAGCAAGGAGAGCCCTCAGTTGTGTATATATACGGCTGAATAAATAGAGGAGAGCACGGCTGTGGGTTGTTCAAGGTGAGTGGTGGGTTTTTATATATACTGTAAAATGAATAGGGATGATTATCTTTGTAAAGGAAATATAATTAGATTTTTGTTGAATGGGAGAGGAGGCACAGATCTGTACTGTCTCAACACCTAAAAACTCCACTCATTGATGGTTTTTAGCAGCCGTTACTAAGTTAGCTCATTATGTAAAGAGCATGGAGGTGTATTGGTACTGTAAGCTATAAAGATTTTAATGTCCTCTAATTAAAGATTAATTTATTATCAAACATAAGCGCATTAACATACTGATATAGAAAGATTAATACACAAATTACTTGATGAAAGCTACCAAAAAAATATGGCTTCCTTAGCGTTTAAAGGTGTACGTTTGTGTTGCTACCATTCCGACTTTCCGTTGTCTGGTTTGCGGGTTATAAATATATATAATATCCTTCTCAGTGAGGAAGCTGTTTAAAGTTGGAAAATATCTTCCAGTCAGTACCATTGTTTAAACTACGGAGGTCTGCTAGATTTCTTCATATTTGACGTGTTGTATTTCTTTGTCTCGTCTCTGGAGGTTAAGTAGTGTGGATGTCAGGTTTTGGATTCTCTTTTTCGTTCTGGCCATTCAGGATGCCCACCGCTGAAACAGACTGGTATCAAATGGCCACAAAAATGCCAGATGCTGAAAATAAAAACTGACATTGTGACTTGGCTTGTTAACTGTATTATTAATACTGTATTTGCTTGAATGCAAAAAGATGTAAATTAAAAACTACCATGTTAAACATGTACCTTTTACCCTGGAGGAATGCCATTCACCAAACTGATTTCTGTCGTCGAGGTCATTGCGTTTATGAAACAGTCCTGCTTGCTGGGAGAGATGTTTTATGGATTTTATGAGTTTGAGTCCAGAGATGTTTGAGGTTTATTTTAGTGCTGAAAAAAACAAGTCGTCCGCGATAACGAGATGATTTAAAAATGATTTGGTGGCTTGTTCTCTTTTCTGCAGCAGATCTTTTAATTTCACATATTATTTCCAAAACATGATAACTTAAAGTGTCCTTTTGTATGTGACCTGTACTATATGATTCATTTAATATTGTATATATGATTTACCTTGTTTCATGTAGTGTTATATATCTAGATTAATTTTGTACAAATTGTCCCTTCTGTACAGAATAAAACATCAATAGCAAGTGAAAGAAGTCAATCTGGCACATACCGTCTTATTTCTCCTGTTTCTGGATGTACAGTCAGCGACACAAGGATTTAGAAAATGTTCTTATTTTTATGATTAAAATCTGCAAAGTTTCCTCCCTCCTCTATATAACTGACAAATGTTCATGCCCGTTGTGTGCTCCTATCACTGTCTTTAGTGGTGTACAACTATATAGGATGAATAAAGAGATTATTTGAATATATATTTTCAACCATGCATCCATTTTGGCTTTACTTGACTGGAGGGGCACATCATAAAATGACTATATTGAAACATACTTGCATATAAACTACAGTCCATTTGCTGTAACAAGGAGAACAAGGCTAGAATTAGCAATGAGGGTATTCTTTGTAATGTCACTATCAAGTAGCCACTTTGGCAGTGTGCTGCTTTGAACACAAGGGGGAGCCAGATACCTGAAAAAGGACATTTACTAAATGTAGTCTATCATCAGAATGCAGAGAATAACATCTGCAACACCACTTGTTGCATATGTCATCTATGACTGCATTCGGCAACACAAATATCTCAACCAAAGCTAAACTACGCACAATATTCAGTCCATCACATACACTGCAAGGAACGTGTCGATCTCACTGGCAGCACAATCGTACAGGACAGCAACTTAAATCTTACTGTGAAATAATTTTAAGAGCTCCAATACCTTCAATATCCTTTACTTAAGTAAACGTACTAATACCACCATGTTAAAAAATACTCCAAAAACCAGAGTAGCAACATAAATTACAAATAAAAAAAAACATATCGACCATCCTGACATTTTTTCCCAAGCTTGAGAAACAAAAGTAGTCAACTCATAAGCATTAAAATTAAATAGTCATTCCATTCTGTCATTATTTGTGCGGTGAGCACCAAAACGTTTCTGGATTTTGAACAGACATTTCATTTGAGATAGGAATTCTTAACCCATCAAAGCATGGACAATACAAAAGAAAATGTCTGTCATAATTTGCATAATTCACACAACCTGTTGTCCTCCTGGATGTTTTTAAATCTGCCAACTTCAAAGGCTATAGAGGAAGGATTTCTGTTTTCAGCTTTGCAACTGAATAACTTTGACTCCTTAATAAGTTTGTTTTGGCTTTTGGATTGTTGCTGGTCTCTGGGCAATTATAATGGCCATTTTTCACTATTTCATTTACAAAACAAAGAATCAGTCAATCAAGAAAATCATCAGCAAGTTAAAGGACCAGTGTGTAGCATTTAAGAGAATCTATTGGCAGAAATTGAATATAATATTAATAATGTTTAAATTAGTATATAATCGCCTAAAAATATGAATCGTTGTGTTTTCGTTACCTTAGAGTGAGCCGTTTATATCTACATAGGAACCGGGTCATCTTCACGGTGCAGCCATCAGTTTCTGCATCGGCCACCATAGTTCTTCTACACGCTAGGCACACGGGAGAGGTCACACACTGCACCTTTGATCAATAATAACAGCAAGCACATTCCAGGCAATGTCCTTAAATCATTTTATTTTAATTTCATGAAGTATTTAAATGACCAATGAAAGCAAACTCCTGCATACATACCTTCTCTTTTCAATTTCATAAATCAATTTAATTGAGTTCCAAACAATTAAAACAGATCATTCTTTTGCAATGAGCAGATCACATTTTGGAAACAGACATGAGTGTGCAAAGCGCCTTTCCTAGGTAGAGATGAAGAATTAGGTTTTCTCTCAGAAGTACCAAACAAAAGGATCAACCTCTTTTTTATCACAACACGTGCTTTATGGATTACTTCCTGTTTCGGTAATGAGAGTGTTTTTGTTTTAATGTTGTTGGCGTTGGCGTTGTATTTCGGTAACAGTTGGCTGTAGTAGCTTATCTCCCGGTTTGGAGAGAGAGAGTATTAAATCTTGATGTTACACAAGGTGAAGGTGAAGCTGTGAGTCACAAAGGATTGGTGAGCGGAAGGCCAATTGTAAACAAGTGTGTTTGTTTTTTTTGGAAGGGGGTGATTTCAGGAAACCAGACATTTCCGCAAGATCTGTTGCCTTGTCCCAAGCTGACACGGAATACACAGTTGGCCGGAAGTACCAATGTTTTAAACTCACTTTCTCCTTTACACCATTATAAGGCAGTGAGGAAGACTATCCATTGAAGGTATTTGAACATTTATAGTCCTCTGAGATGTTCAGAGATGTTGGAATCTACTGGGATCTATTGGGATCTACTGGCCAAACACCATCAGCTACATCAACCTGTGAGAACGCACCAAACAAGAGACAGTAGAAGTACAGCTAAAAAGGAGAAAGTGGAGCTGGATTGGACACACTCTAAGAAGCAAAACGGCAATAACCAAGCAGGCACTGAAATGGAACCCACAAGGCAAATGGGGGAGAGGAAGACCCAGAAACACCTGGAGAAGGAGCACGGAACGAGAGTTGAAAAAGAAGAGTGATCAATGGCCTATGTTCCGCAAGGGATACGAAAAAACTCTTGCGAGACTCACTGCCCGACGACTTATCCTGACCTTAACCATTCAAGGTCAATGCTTAACCTTAACCATTCAAGGTCAATGCCTAACCCTAACCACCCTTAACCATTCAAGGTCAATGCCTAACCTTAACCATTCAAGGTCAATGCCTAACCTTAACCACCCTTAACCATTTGAGATCAATGCCTAACCTTAACTATTCAAGGTCAATGCGTAACCTTAACTATTTGAGGTCAATGCCTAACCTTAACCATTCAGGGTCAAGGCCTAACATTTACTGTTCAAGGTCAATGCCTAACTTTAACTATTTGAGTTCAACGCCTAACCTTAACCATTCAAGGTCAATGCCTGACTTTTGCTGTTCAAGGTCAATGCCTAACCTTCCGCCTAACCGTCTCGGGAGAGTTTCACAGTTTGCATGTTACCTTCTAGACACAACCAAATGTTACAATACCACAGCAAAACTAGACTACAAAGGTTACCATTGGAGCAAGCCTTGTAGCCTCGTGGTTAAGACACATACTGTTGTCTCTCCAATGAAAAGACATAATTGCTAAAAAAAAGGTTACTATCATCAGTTACTGAATGAAGAACTCTATTGATTAAAGCCATCCTCTCAAGTTAAATTTCTTTTCTCCTGACTCTGGCAATTTCATGGTTATTTATCACAGTGAAAGTTGTTAATGTAACAGTTGCCATATTCTTATATGTTTACCATCAGTCTGTATCGAGTCTTCTGATGTCTGAATAAGATCACATGAATCTCTCCACACCACAAAGTTTCTTTTTTTAGCTCTGCTATTCATTCCAGCAGAGCAGCAGGACCCGATGAGAACTCAATGTTCTCCCTTCTCACTGAGTTTAAACTAGAGACCTTTGCTATTGGTTTTATAAATTATATCTACACTTATAGTCTAGCAGTGAAATTATTAGTTTAATTAATTCCCTCTTTGTGTTACATTATCTGGTTAACATCATTACCCATGTAGCCTATATGCATTTGTCTAATGTCAGCTTCCCTTTCACTCCTTTCTACAGCACGCTGCCACAGCTGCTGCTCAACAGCCAATCATATTGCTATTTATTAAACCTGCACCCTCCTATACCCGCAACCTCAGCCGCAGTGTCTTTTTCTGCACCTTCACCATGACTGCCAGCCTGTTTCACATCCTCCTCATCCTCACTAGAGGTCCCCCGACCGCATTCAATAAGAATAAACAACAGATAAAACATATAAAGGCAGATAATAATAGTAATAATAATAAAATAAGGCTGAAAGAAGGCTAAGAACAGACACAATATGTAAGCATTTATCTACAGTAAGCATGAATATTACAAAGTGGAGAGCCTAAAGTTATTGTGAGATATGTAAACATACTACCAGAGTTATAAAAGCTAACGTGGTAACATGTGTTTTACAACAGCTGCTTATCTGCTCTGATTAGAACTCTTTAATGTGCTGCGACTTCGGTGATAATGAGAGATTATCAAAGCAATTTCTGCCTCTCTTTCTTTCCACATATTAGCCATGACCCAAAGTGAACCTGCAGCCAGGGTGTCACTGTATTAACTGTCTTATCTAAGCGTTTCCGTTTGGGATTTTTTTAAGCATCGTCACCGACAGGTTGTGGCTGTTTGCGGTTGCTCACATTACCATACTATCACCAGACATGTGTTGTACTTGGATATCCGCCAGTGTGACCGTTGGGGTTCTGGTGAGACGCCAAAATGTGTGTCACTTTCATGACGTCTAAATCCTACTGAAGGCAACGAGATTTGAAAAGCAGCCTTGCTATTTTGTACACTTTAAAAGGCTGGGAAGATATAATGGCCAACAAAAGAAGCAATACCATGAAAAGAGAAAAAAAAGGCTTTATTTCATTAGGTGATTTGGCTGATTTTGTTGTACGTGTGTGATGTGTTTGAGACATACAGGCGATACCGAAATGAATTCTTTCTGATCCAGGGCAGAGCTGCTTCTCTCTCAAATCCCTCAGCATCTCCTGGGCTTGTGTATCGCAGTGTATCGCTGCCAAGCTGTCCTCACTTGCCCTACCTGACTCAGAGGTGGCTCGGAGCCAAGACCGACAGACTGCTGGAAGGGAAACCTGCCTCCATCTGGAACCTTGCAGGCTGCCAGTAAAAGCCAGCTCATAGACAAAAATGTTACATGGTCTGTCTGTCTGTCTGTCTGTCTGTCTGTCTGTCTGTCTGTCTGCTCTTGATTCAAACAGGCACAGCAGCCTAGAAACCTCTTTTACATAGTGGCACCTCTTACTCTAATTAATGCGTACAAATTTGAGATGATTGTGCAAATAACAGGTGTGTAACGTAAAAGGGAAATTTGTGGTGGAGGACAAAAAAGCTCCACGTGAACTGCATAGCCTACCATTTGTATATTTCTTTATGGAATATTTTTCTGACATTTTGTCTTTATTTTAGGGATTCACCGATTTATCGGCAGAACCGATTTTTTCCTCGTTGACTGCAATCATATAAGACATTCACCAATGGCAGTGGCCGATGTTTGTGTTCATTTTGTGCCGATTAAATGTTGTGTTGTTAGCTGCTGATTTAATCCCATTTAATTTATGTTTCACAAAATGTTTTTGTTGGGCTATAGGTAATAAATTGCTCTCAATGAGTAGGTAGTTGTATACAAGCTAAGAGGCTTTTGAAGCAGGTATTTTTCATGTGAAAGAAAGTTATATTGAAAGCTTGTTTCATAAATTTGTACGATTTAATTTGTGCTCATTTAATGCATGAAAAAAGAGCTGAATTAATAGTGTAGTTTATAATGAAAATGTCTTTGTTTTTCTGGCACTAAAGGGGGAATAAATAACAAAATAAACAACAACAAAACATCGGTATCGGCTATTGGCCAAATTTTGATTTCAAATATCCGTATCGGCCCATAATTTTGCAATCGGTGCATTTCTACTTTATTTCAAGGTCACATCAGAAAATGAAAGGTATGACAGTCAGGTGATCAACACTCCTAGATCTGACCCAGAGACAACATGACCCCATGAAACATGTCCCAGATTGTTGATACTCCCAAATACTGTCTCTCGTTGTAATCACATACACCAACACGTTCTCATCCCAACTCGTCATATGCTAACACTTTGTCAGACCCCTCGGCATCACTTTACCGTCGCACAGCACTTTCTCTGAGCGTTTACTGTCGACACGGATGGTTTACGTTGTAGTTAATGGAAAGCCCAATGTGTCTCATCTCAAGCCTCAGTATTTGACACCCTGGGAATGAGAACGGGCTGTATATACTTAGAATCTCATTAAGAATGTCACTTGAAGCAGAAGCTATGTTGTTTCTGTTGCGCTCTTTAGTAATAGACCATCAACTAAATGCAGGACAGGGCCAGCAAAGCTTTAAAAGGAGTTGACAACGATCTTTAACATTTGAACTGCAGCTTTTGCCTACACTCTGTATTTTTGGGTGAGTCAGTGATGCTAACTCACATCTTATCCTTTCAGATACTGAGCAGAAAAAGATGTGGGACTGAAAGAAAAATGGATGTCATAAAGACTTATTCATAACCTCTACACTCTTCATTGCTGAGTAATGAATAAACCAGTGTACCGATCAGCTCTCTGTCATTTCATGAGTGTGTGTTTAAGTAGGACACGAGTCAGTCTGGAAGACATTAATTGGCGTTGACTCTGATAAAACCTGACATGTTTTTGTGCACCTGACTTTTGAGTATCCTCTGGTGTTAGGCGGCCATAACACATACCTACTGGTCACTGTTTAGATCAATAAGCAGTGTGGTGCAGGACACTTTAATTTCTCAAAATGAAATTTCTTTTGCAGACTTTTCATAAAAAATCTGGTATCTTTAATTGAATGCAGAAAGCAACTGAAATGGAGTATATTAACCTGCCCCAAAGGTACAAAGTTGCATTAGAGAAACTATCAAATACTGTATATACTCTAACTGACACTGGACATGCCCAAGAAGAATTTGGACATGCTCTTTCTCTAGTTTTTCTCTAGTTTCCTCTCTTAGCTCCCCACTCTAATCAGACATGCAGGATTTTGAGAAATAGTCTCTACTTATTCTGTCAATCTTGTTAATCCACTCATAACACGTGCCGTGCCGTTTACTCACCTCAGAAGCCTTCGTGAGAAGCAGCCAGGAGTCTCAGGTTTCTAGGTTGAAGTCCTGCCTCGATCCTACAGGGGGGAGTGTTACCCTGCAGGGGCCGAACCACGAGCCAGGATGGAGGGGAAGATGAGAGCTGGAGGAAAGGGCACCTGAGGTGAGTGGCGGGGTGGCAGCAGCAGCCTAAAGCTTCACCACAGCCCATTAGATTACCCTGCTGGCTGCTTCAGCTCTGCATTTCTCTCTCTTTCTCTCTCTCACTTTCTGTGGCTGGAGAAGAGCTGTAATGTGCCTCATCTCATTATCTTCAATCAGGTATGTAGAGGTTTGAAAATAACTGATAAACACGGCCATTTCTTTCCCTGCAGGGCAGGAAGACATGGTTTAGTGTCTTTTGTTTGTGGGTTGATTTTAATCTTTTCTTGTCTTGTGGGTGAAATTGTCCTTCATATGAGGGGTTCTGTCTACTTCAGATGATGCTGTATTTTTAATGAAACATTTCCCCTGGCTAATAAATCACTTTACTGCAAAGTAAATGCTGTTAGCGTACTGCATTCTATTTAAAGTCGCATTTCTTGCTGGTGCAATTTATTATTATGAAACTCCATTCACTATTACACTCAGTCCCACATCTATGCAAAGCTTTAATCACGAGGGGGCGGGGGGATGTTAGAAAGGAAAGAGCCTCCTCATGCTTTTTAGGCAATATATTTGATAACAGACAGGGTTTTCTCATGAATAGTCTTTCAATCACAATGCACAGGGGAGGACACAAGTGAAGGTTAAAGCTGCAGCAGCTACATCAAATTCAAGGTTCAGCCAACCGTAAGACCAGAATGGACACTGCTAAATTTGTCAGAACATCTAGCGAGACCCTAACGAAGGTTCAAAGGTCATAGACCAGGAGTCAGTGGACAGAGGCAGAGGCAATCTTTGAACAGAAACAAGGATGCTGCCCACCACCACCACCATACAACCACCTGCTATCAGGTCATCCAACTACCATACTTATGATGATAACTGATCTATCACCATCTGCTGAGGATTAGCACATATATCGGTATCAGCGTATATATGCAGGACAGAGACAGTGACCAGATGATGCAGTTTGTCAACCAGAGAGCACTGACAAGTTTATTTTTCGACGGTAAAGTCCTATTCAGCGTGCATTTTTGTCACAACTTTTCACAAATGATCCAGATTTATTTATGTTTTATTACTCTCAACTGTTGATATTGGTATCAGCCTAAAGAAAATCAGCGTTGGTCCAGATTTAAAAGAATTTGAGTTGAAAGCTCCAGAAAAGCCAAAATAGACCTTGAGTCAAGATTTGGGTCAGTCAAAGTAGTAGCCTTGGCCAGTGGTTTCCAAACGATTTCACATCAAGGGCCATAGACCATAGACCTACAACAATGATAAATAAAATTGAAACTGTAAACAAAAAAACAGCTATTCATTCCCACTAATTTTTAAAAGAAATATCCACAGATGGACTAAAGAGCCACATGTGGCTCCGGAGCCGCAGGTTGCAGACCCCTGGCCTATATCAAACATCAGGGGTATGAAGACTGGGGGCAATATCATCTCATAACATGTTACAATAATCAATAAATGGTTAAACAACTGTTGGGCTGCTACACTCACATTTTACTTGCTGAAACCTTTTTGAATGTTATGATGTTCTGTTGAAAGGTTTGGAGAGATTTTGATTCAACTTTATGGTATAGTTTTTTATCCACCCCATTTATATATCAAGGAGGCTGAATAACAGAAACACCACATCCTCCAACATGTCTGAGATCATAAAGATTGTTATTGCAGGACTGTTGTGTTAGACTGGGTTAATATTAGCTATAGGTGTAGCCAGGGAATGAAATTAGCACCTGCCACCTGCCAAATAACAGGGTAAATGTTGGCTGTGGCAGGTAAAAATTTCAGGTCACCTGGCATCATGGCTGATAGGTATTGCAATATTATGTTTTGTGATACTGTATCGATTCTCAAAAACCTTGTATTGAATCTAATTAATAGTTTACAAGCAAAGATTAACTCAGTCAATACTTTATTTTATTTGCAAATGCAAATGCAGATCCTACTATTCTGATTGCATAAAAAAGTTTAAAAAACATTCTTTTACTCAGATTTTATGCATATGGCGGTGTGTTTTTATACTATGACCGTTTTCCTAAATTAGATTTAAAAAATATATATATATATATATTGCCTTGCTTACAGTACCACAATATGTTGCGATATATTGAATCGTAACCCCTGTATCATGATGCATATCGTATCGCCAGATTATTGCTCATACACAGTCCTAGTGTTTACAATTCTAAACGCGTTCTACATATATTTTAGAAGTGGCAGACAAAAAATTATGTGGCTAGTAGAAATGTTCATTGACCTGCCACAGTAGCACGTGAGGAAAAAACTTAATTTCAGAGCCTTGGTGTAGCCTACCTTACTGGAGTGAATATCCAACCTGCCCGTTCCAATATGGCGGCGGGATATTTAAACAACCTTGCGTTGCTAGGTTACGGCTGCACTGCTTAACGTAGAGCTGTCACAATCAAGCAACACCTTCCAGCAGTCGGACCACGTCGCTTCAGGTAGAGTTTGCGGGCAAAAATATCCGTGTTAGCCTGCTGCTGCTGTCGTTATTCTGCAGATCAGTTTCGTCGGTATTTCCTCACATCAGCTTCCAACTTTAACGCGACTTTTATCCGAGAGTTGGGCTTTCTTTTCCGGCTTTGCTGGGGGCAGCTTGAGACCTCTGTTTAGCTTCACTTCAACAATGTAAGTTGCTTCCCATGCTAACACGTGTGTGTGTTATGAATTGCTGTTTTGGTTCTGGTCAGAGTTTGTGTGCTTTACTGGCAACATCAATTGGCTAAGTAAGTTGTTTTGTTTGTTTATTTGCCACGGTGTTGTTGTGATTTATGTGATCTAACTTTACTAGCTTATTTTTCTGTCGGCTGTTGTTTGGCACACTTCGTGATGCGTTCATGTTGTTGATTATTAGTGGGACATTTGAATATTTGTCTGTTGTGGCTTGAATTGTTTTGGTTGTTTCTATTGTTTTGAGGTGTTTGTGGGTAATATAACAATTGTTTTTTTAAGTATGTAATTATGACTGTTGCTCATTTCCTGTCGGGTGATTGGGACAGTTTTTGAATCTCCATCTTGTGTAAGCTGTCTTGCCATAAATGAAAACAAATGCCCAACACATGATACATTTCTGTAATACTGAAGATGTTACCAATCTAACATCAATTAGCTGGTAAGTTGTTTTTGTTTATTTATTTGCCATGGTGTTGTTGTGATTTATACTAGATAACTTATTTTTCTGTTGGCTGTTTGGCACACATTGTGATGCGTTCATGCTGCTGAGTATTAGTTTTTTGAATCTCAGTCTTGTGTAAGCTGTCTTGCCATAAATGAAAACTAATGTCCAACACATGATACATTTCTGTAATACTGAAGATGATACCTATCCATTTGAGGAGGAAAAAAGGTTGTTTGGCACAGTTTGTGATGCGTTCATGCTGCTGATTATTAGTGGGACATTTGAACATTTGTCTGTTGTGGCCTGAATTGGTCTTTGGAAACATTTCCCACCAGGGTTGTTCCTGTTGTTTTGAGGTGTTTGAGGGTAATATAACAATTGATATTAAGTATGTAAATATGACTGTTGCTCGTTTCCTGTAGGGTGAAAATCAAAAAAATAATGGTGCTGAAAACAACATATTTCAAACATCAAACAACAGTTCAACAACATCAAAATCTGTAGCTGTTATTCTTCATGGGTACGACAGTATTTCAGGAGTGTCATTTTTAATTCTAGTGTGTACATTTTCAAATGTCATCATGCTGTATTTTTTTCATGTTTTTTTGTTTCATATTGCTGAATATTTTGAAAAACACTAAGCGTGATGATGTGTTTGCGTGTTGGATTTCAGAACACAAATCATGGTAAGAGGGAAGTGTACGGCATGTTTACATTTCTTTATACACACTTGAACTTTCACTTAAAACAGTGGGATTATGGTCAGCTTGCTTGAAACTTGTCAGAAAGTGCTGAGCCCCTGTTCTGTAGTTTATGCTGCTGCTGCTGCAGCACTCATACCAATATCTATAAATCAATCAATCAATCAGTCAAGCAATACTTTATTGCCGTAGCAACACAGTTGATAGAAATTTGCCTCAGTGCATCTTTTAAAAACAGACAAAAACACACACAGTAAATAAAATATAGCGAAAACAGTTACCACATTTATAGATTCAAACTATGATAAAATCCCAAAGTGCTTTGGGCTGCTATAGCCTACACAAATAAATAATAGAAAATGTCTTTTTTTTTTACTAAAGATGCACCTTTAAATAATAGAAAATATCTTTCTTTTTTTTTACTGTAAGTACATCATGAAATAATAGAAAATATTTTGTTTTTTTTACTATATATACACTATTAAATAATAAACAATATCTTGTTTTTTTTTTTTACCATAGAGACACGGGCAATGAGCTGCCAGTACTTTTTATGTTATTTTACAGATTTTTTGCTTAGTGTCCATTCGTTTAAAGTGCTTGTTGCTTTGTGCTGCTAACTTTTAAAGCTCTTGTTGTTGCTGATGCATGTTCTACTGCTAAAAGTGTACTTGAGCGTCTGAGTTCAAGTATCGAACAGCCTCAGGATGTGTGCTATTCCTGAAGCGAGGTGTCCTACACTTGAAACTCTGGAATCTCCTTCCAGCGGGGAGGGATCTGAAGAGGGAGCAGGCAGGGTGACAGGAGTCAGGGAGTCAGCGATCACCTTCTCCGTCTTGCGTCTGATACGTGAGGCCTTTATGGAGGAGACAGAGGGCAGGAAGATCAGTGATCTTAGTCGCTGTGTGCACAACTCTTTCCAACTGTCCCCTCTCCTGTCAAGGACGGTTGTGTTGCCATACGACACTGTGACTGAGAAGACGAGGACGCTCTCCACAGTAGCTCTGTAGACGCGTACCATCGCCTCCCCAGTCACTCCAAAGTTTGTAAGCTGGCGCAGAAAGTGAAGCTTCTGGTAGGCCTTGTTAATTATATGGTTGGTGTTGGCCTCCCACTTCAGAGTGTGGCAGATGGTGGTGCCAAGGAATTTTAAAGTGTCAACCCTCTCCACTATCTGGTTATTGATGACCGATTGGGGGTGGAGGGGTGGGGAGGAGGAGAACCCCGTCAGCCCTCCGGAAGTCGATTATTATTTCTTTGGTCTTAGCGACGTGTAAAATCAGGTTGTTTTCCCGACACCACTCCACAGCAAAGTGAGTACAGTGAGTTCAGCGGAGGTGAGAGAACAAAACCCTGAGGGGCACCAGTGTTGAGAGTCATAGACCGAGAGAATATTTTACCTGTCTCAACCTATCAGACAGAAAATCTAAAATCCAGTTGCATAGAGACTGATTAATTCCCAGCACCGGAAGTTTATTCAATAGTTTAATGGACATGATGGAATAAAACGCTGAACTAATATCAGTAGACAAAACCCTTACATAGGTGGCACCATGGCGGGGACCTCTCGGTGCAGCAAGATGTGTAGGCACAGCTGTTAGCTCGATAAGCAAACTGAAACTCAACATTGGATAAAGGGTTACAGACCAGTCGCTCAAACACCTGACCCACTGAGGTCAGAGCAACAGGCCTGTAATCATTCAGAGGGACAACATTTGACTTTTTGCGTATAGGGGTGACAACAGCAGATTTAAAACATGCACAGACTTTGCACAGCCTAATGGTACGTGTCCACAGGGACGTTTTTGGACACAAGGGATCGCCTCACTGCCCAGCCCTGGATGCTTGATGGGCTGCCAATAGACACTAGGCACCTGATTGGACGAACGCTTTACCTCGTGGGCTGCTGGGTGCCATCTTGTTTCAGGCTTCATCTGCTATTCATCACTCCCAAATGTTTGCTGTGCTGCGCTTGATGTGTGCTTGGGGGGGGGGGTGGTGGGGTTGGAGCCCGGACGCCAAATATCAACTCTGTACAGTGTACATATTCATATTACGATCAATCCGTAATCTGCTAATAGTATAAAAAGGACACTTTCATGCAATAAAACCTTGATCTTCAGTGTAAAAGAGCAGATAGAGTATTTCACACAAAAAAATGTCACATATTAAAGGAGTGTGGCTCTTGTTTAAGCTGGCATCTACTAACTAAATCAATCACTATAGACGAGATGTGTCAGGGTCTTGGCGGTTTATTACCTTGATTTAACAGTTTCCTTGGGGAAACCCCTGTAGTATATTGACAGCTTTTTCAAAGTAATGGAGTGTCGGGAGATTTTTCAGCTTCTTCGTGTGCCCTTGAAAGAGATTTGATAGATGATAGGCAAAAGTACCGTGAAATATCCTCTAAACTAGAAGGATGGCTTTAGCTTAGAAACATGTTTACGTTTTAAAGACGCCGAGATGTGTTTTTAATCAAACAAATAGTTTTGTTCAGTTTTATGATAGCGACTTAATGAACTAATCCTCAACAGAGCTGCACCAAATGTACTGTGTAACGACCTCTCCAGACATGAAACAAACCAGACTCAGCATTGCTAAATACTCAGTGAACTTTTGTTTTGCATTTTGCTCAGTGGGTTCATGCACTAGCAGCAAGCAGGATGTCAAAGCAGAGCAGAACAAATTAGAAACACATTTTTAGATGTTTTTGTATGGTGTTTACAAGCACCAGTGTAATTTTTAATTTCTGTCATTTTGTGCACAAGAGGAACTGGGTAGACTGTGACAAACTGAACCTCAACAAAAATAGAAAAATAGAGTGGGGGGGCTGTTTGGAGTGGTGTTGGAGCACATAATGGAGCATTCAAGAGTAATCCTGCTAATGAACTTCGGGATGGTTCACCTGTTGTCAAAGGGAGACCATGATATCTACAACTTAAATGTACAGTTTGATAGTAGCAAGGAACTCCACAGTAAATTATCATTTTCATGCTGTACTCATAAATCACAGATACTTATCGACATATGATGTTGATACAGATGATTTTTCAACACCAGCAAAAAAACATATTGTGTCTTCTTGGGAGGAAGTTCCTAATGGATTTAAGTTGCCTGTGGATTGTCAATCGTTAGTTTGTGCCCACTGTTAGCACCGCTTGTAAATCAGAGATTTTTAAGCTCTGTGATTTGATGTTCCTTGCCGAAATGCATGTTGGGAGTCGTAGTTCACTCCTACCTTGAAATTCTGATGTACCTTTTTATCTTCCTTGATTTACCTTTTTATCATTTTCTAAAGCAGCACCTTTTAAAATTGAAGATATAACCTTGGACCTTGGGTAACTGTGATGGGCATTTTTCACTATTTTATGGCCTCGTATACACTACTTAATTAATCGATTAAGTGAAGACTGTTGACAAACTGTCTCATCTCTGATTTAAATACTTGAACCCACCCTACCTCTGACCTGTCACACTGTATAAGACAGTTTGGCTGATTAGGATTGTTGTTTACAGCATTTTAAGTGCTCTACACACTGTGGGGCTAAAATCACAGGAGGCACCAACCCATACTGCATTTATTGTGGTTTAGATCATGTCTGCTTATGGCAATATTTAGGTTACTTACAATATGTTTGTCCTTTAAAGGGACTGTTTGTAACTTCTTACACGTATAAATCAGCCGGGTCGGTGTCCCATGCGTGCTCTCGCATGTGGCTACGCTGTTCAGACAAGACTCCAACACAAACTACGCAGAAGCTCCAAAACCGCAAAGTTATATCTAGTGAAGCCCTTCTTGCAAAACAGTGTCAACGCTTCCTGCTCCAGCCCCCCCACCACGGCGTATAGAGTGATATTGTGGTTTTAGCTGACGTGTGTCGCCTCATGTCTATGTAGAGTGAGCACAAGCGCGAGCCCGGCGCTGACTTTTGTTGACTTAGCGGCCACAGGTGTCGCTGTTAACAAGCATTTCTGATTCTTACAAACAGTCCCTTTAACATGCTAAATATAACCTATGGCTGAATAGTTTGAGTCACCAGTCCCTACCATGCTATATGTGGGATGCAGTAATGGTGGAATTTACTTGTGTACATGTCCTTGTATGGAAACATTCTTGTGATCATATAAATACAGAACAGAACAGTCTTACTTCCATTAAAGCTTCCTATAGAGTAAATTATCTGATTTAGATTTTGAAAAACTTTAGCTGCATATATACAGTAATACAGAAGAAAATATTTTCTGGAAACAAGAGCTGAAACAATTAATCGATTAGTCGCTTGACAGAAAAACCATTCACAACTATTTTGACAATCGATTCATCTTTTAAGTAAAAAATGGCAAACATTCGAAGGTTCTGGCTTCTCAAATATGAGAACTGAACAATTACGGGGAATCACCAGAGGCCCCACGATACGATATTATCACGATACTTAAGTCACGATGCGATCTTATTGCCATTTTGCGATATGCTGAGCATTGCGATAAGATATATTGCGATTTATTACCTTGTTTCAACTGCTAATCATGCAGTTTGTCAACATTTGTTTTATCTAATGAGATACCGTTTTCACTCTGTTCGTCTCAGAGTTTTCATTCACATATCTTGAGGTCAAGGGACTACTTTGAAAATGGCCAGGCTGCCTAGATGTGAGTTTGTGAGTGATTGACAGCTGCTCATAGATGGCATGCTCCAGCTCGGCTTTGATTGGTTGTTTTCTTCCGGTCTGTGAAATCTTGCAGATGCCATTAGGAGCACCGGAGGACACAGATGCACATGTCTCATACTCTGCTGTCAGGATATAATGACCGTTTTATAAACATAATTTATTATTTATTATTTATTCATTTTTAAAATCATATTTCCTCCAATTCTACTTACTGCAGCTTTAAGCAGTGGTGGACAAAATGTTCAGCATACTGACTAATGATTATTTGGCATGCACTCCTCCCACATGCAAGCTGTTTTTCTGACATTTCCTCCTTTTATTGAATTCATGTATCCTGCGAATCTCACCATATGGTTTATATGTTTGATTTATTGCACATGTTCTGTAGGCGGCCCCTCACATATCTTACATATATCGCTTTCATCGCTTTCCAGTCTGAGGTGAAACAGATTGTTAAAGGAGAGCATGTTTTGAAAGTTACTGATTGCCACTGATCAAAAATGTTGAATCATATCGAAGCCTGCGAACTTTACAAGGCATCTGAAGGTGTGCAATGTTGATGAATATTGCTTGAACGTGGGAGGATAATGGCTTTATAGCTTTAATTATCCCGTTAATGAGAAGGCAAGATGTTCACACTGGCACCCTCAGTAATGACCATGTTTGTTGAATTATATACATCCACATCCTACGTGTTTTGACATACTGACGATTTGAAGTTTGGGTGTGAAAGTTGAACTGAATGCTGGAGTCGTATTTAGATGCCCTCCAATAACCTGCAGTTTCTCCTGAAATATGGGGATGTGGCTTCATTTGTCTTTTTATTAGGTGCAAAAGGGTACCATTTCCTTTTATGAGCCAAATATCCTGGAGATGTGAATCAGATTTGAGGGAGCTAATGATGTGAAGGTTGCAAAGATCACTCATCACCAACAGTCTTATAGTTATTAAATGTTTATATACCTCCTTTGAAGCAAACTTTTCAGACAGCAACACATGCTTTACTGTAATTGCTGGAGCTTTGGCAATAAACTCCCATATCCATAATAACAGCGAATGTACTGTTTAGCTCCAGTGTTTACATGTTGCAGTCTTGCCCCAAGAACATACAGAAAGCTATTATGGCTACTTAAGTGTGACTGAAAGTTTACATTTGGAAGAGAAAAAAGATTGCGCGTGGGTGGTATAGAGAGTGGAGGAATTCATGGCAGCATTCTCTCTACAGCATAGCATGTAGTCCTCGGTGTTTTGTATGTTGATGTCAAAGTAATGAGCACAACTGGAAGTAAACTCCCAATAAAAGTCAGCATATTTGTAGACAGCTGTTGAATATGATGCTGTGAGCGAATACCTGGTCTCCAGATGTATTCATTTAATGTTCACGCCATCATCTGGTGTTCTTTTACTTCCGGGTTTTGTTTACCATATTTTTACAAGTGTTTTCAGTTCTTTGTAGACATACCCATTTTAACCCTTTGAACTCTGCAATGGAAATGGCCTACATTGGTGTTTTTGCTTATTGTGATGTCATTTCTTGGAGTATTTTCAAATGCTTCAAATCCTTAAAATGTCTACAACCTAAACTACACGGTTATGTCAGCCAATTTGTCATAAATTAAAAAGAAAATACAAAAATCTGACTTGTTTTTTCTTAAAATGTTACTACATAATCACTCAAATTATGTTGATCTAAAAGATTTCTTAATGTAGAGACATGAACAAAATATTTCTTAACACTGCATAAGTTATTTGAACTACACAAATGTTTTAGTTTTCGAGATATACTCATTTTTATGAGCAGTGAGAGTGCACAAGCACTTTGATAGTTAGGTTATGTTCCGCACATTAAATGAAAGACAGAAGCCTTAGCTTTCTGCTGCAAAAAGAATGAATGCCCTCGCTAAAATGATTTTTATTCTACATTAATTTAAACAGGATCATGCAAACAACGATCTCCCACGGCCATTAAGAGGCAATACTCTAGTGCCACTGCGTGTTATCACCATGTTTTGTACCGCATGTAACGTAACGTAACGACATCATCGCGAGCGTACGACGTGATGACGTAAAAGACAGAAGCCTTAGCTTTCCACTGCAAAAAGAATGAATGCTTTAGCTATTGTGGTTGTTACTTTAGACTGATTTTAAACAGGATCGTGCAAAAAACAATCTCCCTACGGACGCCCGTTAATTTTACAGATAGCTGGAGTTTATCAGTTTAAACACTGTCGATGGATAACACATTTGGCTCACCAAAGTGTGTTTAAACACAACTTTTAAAACTGCCAAATTAACATTTTCATCACAACAGCAATCACTGCAACCTAAATGTCAACGTATGCTTTCTGTTCCGTTATATGTTAAATTATTCAGATATTGCTGTGCCAAGAATTACCAAACAGGGGTGTCACAGTTTGTAAACAATAATCAATTCGTCTCATTTGTGCTTATTTTTGCGACACGGATGTTTGATGAATCAGACAGGATGTTTGTTTTAGATGCTTTAAAGTAGACATGTCCTGGAATAGGGAAAGTGCTAGTGGTATTAAGGATTAACTCAGATTTTTTAACTTTCAACTCAAAGCTGATGCTATCAAGTGTTGCATTGCAAAGACCTTTTTTTAACCTTGTGTTTGTTGATACACAGTTAAAATGTCTTCCACTGACCGGTTAACATGAAGGCACATGTATTGATAAGATGACATTTAAACATGTGACTGGACAAACAATTCTCATTTGCAGAGCATGTCTTTGCATTGTTTTTCACCCCACTCCACCATACAGATACAAATAATAACATTATACTGTATTGACTAAAAGCATAATGGATTTAATCTTTCACTAGATATCGTTGCTGGTACACTTCATAATTCTGATTTGTTTAAGCTGTTGCACTTAAATCTGTGGTTATAAATCTACGTCTGATAACTAATTTAAATCCTTATAGAAAAGCTGGTATCTGATGAGTGACTGTCACAACCATGATATGGTAGTACATTCAAAGTCTTCATTATCCCAGACATGCAAGGCGATCTGTAAATGCTGGAAGATGTGTGGTGCTTCAGAATTCAAATTAAGTTCACAGCAGCAAAGCTGCCTCTCTATGCAATGGAGCCATCACCAGAACAGCAGGGGTATTGAACAGACATTCAGTCTAATTATAAATCAACCTCTCGCTGCTCAGCCCGCTCACACTGCTCTCTCTCTCTCTCTCTCTCTCTCTCTCTCTCTCTCTCTCTCTCTCTCTCGCTGTCGCTGTCTCTCTCTCCCTCCTTCTCTCTGTCTCTCTCCCTCTCTATCTCTCTTTCTCTCTCGCCCACATCCATCCGCAGCCAAATACTTTGGTTCATCCAAGGTAAATCTGCACTGGGCAAACAGTCACCTCCATAGGGGATGCAGTTTAGACCAGGACTCTGAACAGTTCTTTGGAACAAACCAGTGTGTTCCTGTCTAAAGATGGACACTTTATCAAACATGTATCCGTCATTTAATGAATACAACGGAAACTGCTTATAGTGATCACGGTTACAGTGATAAACTGCTTTGATCGAAAAGCCTGGGACAGAATCATATCCTACTAATGCTGTTTAAATAATTTGCTTATACCCTAGTTATCAAGTTGTCTTCTTACAGTGTTCGATTTGTTCATACATGACAGCATATGGAAAAAAATAAAGAAAACTACAGTAATTAAATGTTTTTTTTTAACTTTGCTCCCACAATACTATATTTTATGAATATGTGGTAACACTTTTTAACACAAATTTCATGATAATTAGGTGATAATTAGCAAGTAACCTTACTACCAAATTACCCCGATATCTACCTCAAAATTTATCGAAAATTACTTTATTATAAACATGGTTTAATAATTATATTCCGCTATTTCCTAATAGCTGGTCATTTATTTAAAAATAATAATAAATAAGTCACACAATGGTGAGATGTGTGCCTGATCAAAAGTGTTTTTCACCGCCGATGGAGAGCAGCGCACAGCCGCTTCTCAAGCCTAAGGGCCCTATTTTAATGATTATATGCTACTTTAGCATGAAATTTGAGGACCTGTAAAATTAAGTGTTACCGAATATGTTTGTTTTAAAACTCTGCTACCAGTTCAGCATTCAAAGCGTACTGTTTTTCTTCAGGTCGAGGTTCCATCTTCCAAGCGAGCTGAGCCGATACTAGAAGGTGGAGTTAAAACACTGCAGATCACTGACTGGTCCGAGAGAATCGTCACTAGTGTGACACGGGGCATCCTGCACAAACCCGCAGTTATTAAATAGCCAAGCTACCGTCAATATTGACCACAATTTTCTTTTTTTTAATCACTCGACCCAGATTTCAAAAAAATTCTGCCCACAAAACTGAACCGTACACAAAGTGCAGACGTTCCTCTGTTTGGTCGCCGATGAAAGGATTCAGCGAGTGTGGCGTTGAAGATGTTGTCACGGCAGTTTCACGCGATGTTGCTAGACGATCAGCTAAGAATTTCGCCCACACTGAGGGGGTACTATCCGCTGTGCCAAAAGTGGGTCGAGTTGAGCCGAACCATGCAGTGGAAATGGGGCTTAGGAGACCATACTTACCACTAGTCGGGCAAAGAAGTGTTAAATATGGCGCAACAGGAGTGGATATCTCAGATCTGGTATTCAAATCTTTGTTAGTGTTTGAAGTTGTTTGATTGTTGGTTGTTTGGAATAAATGAGTTGCTCACCTTATCATGTTAATATGCTATATTGGCAATATTCTCAAGATACAGCCGAGGCTTACTGGAATTTGGTTATTAGTTGCTATTATTAGAGTTATCCTCCTGTACTGTACTGTACTGTGCTGTACTGTTGCACAAGTGGAAATTTAGATTCAGGGGCATCACCAAATTTAAGATTAATCCTTTGGAGATCATGAATGTCTACCAAATTGTCGCACAAACTGACCCAACGAGCGTCATTGCTACTAGCTTTGTAAAACTATGCATAAGACGTTCTGGGTCATAGAATAATCCCTGTTGGTCTGAACATAAGTCTATATAATCAAGTGTGCATAGTAAGTACTTATAGAGCTTTACCATTTAATTTCCTGCAGTTGTGACGGTATTAACAGGGCAGTACGTCTCGTGATTCCTTCTAATACACTGAGATGACTTGTCCTCTGACCTGAAGGTACAGATCCGTAACCAGGCCGCCATCTCAGTTGCCTCGGTGATCGTGCCGGTCATGGCTGATGCAAATGTCTAATGAAATCTGCATCTCGAGTAAATCTGTTCTATGTTACAGCTGTGCAATGAAGCACCAGGGTCTTATTTCGAATAACAAAGCGAACACTAGCCCCAAACAATTTTTCTAATTACTTTTTATGTGCTACTGTGCAGGGTTGTCAGTTATCGTGATTCTTAGATGAGGAATTTTAATGTTTGTCAAATGAATATCTGCTGGACAATTTGCAGCTATGCAGTGCGACAGTAAAGCTAATAAGACAAACTCCACAAAAAACAGATCTGAAAATATTTCATCCTTTTTAAGGCAAACAGGAAGAATGGCAGCAGAAAGAGTCCTTCATGAATCATCAGTGACACACAGTTGCACTGTGCAAAGAAAAGTCAAGTCACATTAGCCAATGATACAGTTAATCCCTGAGAGTGTGCGTAACCCAAGATGACCCTTGAAACTAGAACCGTAGTAAAAAAGCCTCGCTAAACGATCAAGCCAAAACCAAAGCACCAACATCAAACCAACCACACTCCTTGGTTATGGGATGTGTGTATTATTTCGTTCAACATACCAGGAAATCCCTGAAGGAATACTGGCGTGTTAGTGCATCCGCCGTAACCTTCCCCTTTGCCTTTCCAGTTGTCCAAACCACACCCTGAGGTGAATTGAGTCCAGAGGAGTGTGGGGGGCCCTGCATTGTGGTGGCTGAGCTTAGGAAGGATTTAAACACTACTACTTAGCGGCTCTTAACCTCACTGACCCTTTTGGGACTAATACAAATCCTGTTGTGCCAGAGAATTACATTAAGCCCTTGCTGTGAACCCAGGCCCCAGCGTGCACATGGACCGCAGAATTTAAGGTAGATTTTTACTAACTTAGTAAGCCTTAGCCTTGAGTTTGAGATATGATTACTAGACCACTCCCTGATTCTGCATAGGCTCCTGGGGTTTGGAGCAAGATTCATTGGTGGAGATGGTTCGTGATTTTATTTTAGTTTTGATGATACTAATTCAGCTTTTCAAGTCAACCTTTACTGCCAGTAACCACTCACTGAAATGCTAACTGTAGAGAAGCCAAATTTGAGAAGTGCAAAATTAATTTGTGCACATCAGTGGCTGTGTCTCGCTGTCTGTCTTCTTATTTTCTATCTCTATATTTCTCTCTCTTATGACTCGCATGCAATCTAAACAGTTCCATCAAATAAACATCCTGTTCACCATGTTCAGTTGTGACTATAGGGCAGACGCGATAACCTTTTAACGCAAATTTGTTTTCACGCCACTAATTTCTTTAAGGCATTAATGCAGTTTGCGATTTTTAGGATGCTAGCGAGTTATTTCTGTCCGTTATGTTTGTCTTTAAATTAGAACCTGTAGTCATGCATTTGCTTTTGCACTGTTCTACACTGTATCGTTACACCTCTTCCTAACAACAACGCTGTGAGCGAACAAACTCTGATGAATAAAGCGCGAATACTACGAGCGATGTCATAGAGAATGAAGTTGATTAACTGTCAGTTACTGTCAGCGTCAATTTTGCTGAATGAAAATAGGTTGGAGGTGCATGAAACTTGGCTAAAATAAAGCCAGGGCGAGCGTTTTTTCAAGCAAGCGACACGTCCCTTTACCTGTTCGCTGACGCACGGAGCAGGTTAGGACATCTTCATTTGGAAAAATGTATACAATCTGCTCTTCCAGTTAGGAGGAAGTGTAAGTCACACCTACGCGGATTTCAAATGCTTACTCCAGAGACAAAGGAGACAACATCACTTCTGTAATTTATCACATAAGCTACACAAGGCGAGGTATTGGTCGGTTTACTGCCCACACCTTAGGAGACGTTGCCACAACGTGGGCTGTGCATCATAACATAGATGCAACTAATCGATGATGAAATTCATTGCCAACTATTTTTATAATCAATTTAATCAATTAGTTGTTGCAATTCGAGTCAGGAGGGGATCTTTAACAACCGCATATTTCATTCATTCATTCATTCAAGCGCTGTGTTTTAGATTATCTGTTTCCTAGTGGCTATTAGAGGAATGGTAACCAATACCACATTAAACCAGACCTTACCGTGACCCAGGCGTGACTCTTTTTATAACATTAATCCCAACCCAAAGATTAAACATAACCTTGTCATTCAGTATCTGTGGACTGCTTTTCACTCATAACCAAGTAGGCAGTCTGGTAGATTGTTAGTGACACATCAGAGCTGCGTTCTCGACCTTTTCTGCCCTTCTTCTGGCATAACAAGCAACTCCAGAGTTGAGGAACAATGTATTATTGATAGAAAGTATAACATCAACACTGGAATACTCAAACAAAGGCAAGACAAAATAACTAAACTAGAAATATTACCCTTCTTTTCTTTTGTCATCACCTGAACAGACCGCAGTTGTCAGTTACATAACTAGCGTAAAGGAATGATTTGCTTTACAGAAAAGAACAGTTTCATGGCTAACGTGCGGCTGAGTTTTGGCAAGAAAAGAACAAGGCTTACGTCTTTCATACCAAGGTTATATTTTTAAAAGCTTTCAGTGGTATGAGCTGAATCAGTTCTCAGATGGTGGCATACCATGGACATTTAGAAGAATAAACGTAATTTCAGAACCTCCATGGCAAAGGAAATAAACAATAGCTTGACACATTTATAGAGGCGACTTGGTTGTGAAACAACCAGCGCATTATACCAGATAAAACCAGTGTTATTTCAGCTGAAGTTGAGTGAGTCAGTGTATTGTCAACCATCGGTTCTTCCAGTAAAAGAATCTTGACTAGTCCCCAGGCTTCAACTGGAAATGCATCACTTCTTCTACAATGTAAGTCGAAACTTGGCTGATGCAACAGCAAATCACAAAAGCATGCCCCCTTTTCAAGAAAACCTCACTGCTTCCCAACAATTTTCTCCTAACAGTAAAAACCATTAGTCATGACTTAGCTCTTTGTGAAAATTACTGTAAGTAGATTGCACAGTAGATAAAAGAGACCTATCACACAAGTGAACTTTAAATATGAAAGAAAGATGTCCATTCAGCTTTTTTTTTTAGTACCAAATGATCTGCTAATGTCTCTGTAAACTTTTCTATCAAGTAGGTCAGTGTATTCTTGGCTCGCGCTGGCTGTTGCAAATGAATTTGCATACTTCTTTATTTTCTCTTCCTCTCATTTGACAGCATCTAACTCCTATTAGAAAAGGTTTAAAACACATATTCACACAAGTAATTTCAGCTGCACACATTTGGCAGTGTCGTTGTTTTCTAAATTCACCTCACAAACGAAAAACTTGAGCATTTTTGTTGGGTGAAAGGCTAATGTGGAAATCAACCATGGGCTCTCATTCACTCGGGCTCTTTACTGGTTATTTCAAGGGCGAGCTGTTGGGCTGACATTCAAAAGTTCTTTTTTTGGCAAGGGAAAGCTGTTTTAGGTTAATGGCCCCCAGATTCTTGGAGAGGTCCATACTGTAGGCTGTAGAAGGAGGGCCTCACTGCATAGTTTATGGAAACCTCAGGGAGTAAATGCAAGAGACATAACGGAGAACATAGGCTGGAACACAGAAGTTATTTTTTTTTTTCTGTCGATATGCATCAACCTTCAACATTTGGGAAGACATCCATTAGAATGATTAGTGCTTTTTGAGCATCATCTGATAAACAAAATATCAGCGGAGACATCAATCTGCAGGAAGAGCGCGAGGTCTAACATAAGCCAGTTAACAAATATATCGGCCCTCACACATGCAGAGCACGTAGGAGCCCTCCGCATATGTTCTGCTTCTCATTATGCTTACTTACATGCTTCTCATTATGTTCAGGCCATCCTTCCCCCAGGCCTATAGCCTTTTAGCCATTTATGTGTCAACAGAATTACCACGGAGAAGCTTCACTGTCTCAGTTGAACGTTTTGTCCTTCTTTAGCCCTTTTGTCCTGCTCTGATGTGTAACTCCATATGTGACCCTTCCCTAATGCTTGATGAGCTCTAAAGTTCCCCCTATGGTGCCTATTCATTCTAAACTTATCTGTGTGACAGGAAGAAATAGCCTGAAAAGACTTTTTGGCTTGCGTATCATCACATAAAAACAGCTAAATTTGTTTCATATTAGGGATGGGGTTGCATTTTTGTATAGTTGAAATTCATTCCTCCTCTCCTGTCTGCTGCCTTCCAAAAAAACTGTGGCTAATCTCAAGGCAGCGAGTGTACGAGCCTGTCCTCATCTGAACTTTGGGTGGATGAAACTGCAAATACGCAGCTGAGTCCTGCCGCTGCGTAGTCTCCCTCTCTTTCTCCCTCTCTCCGTCTCTCTCCGCTCAGCATTAGCTTGCTTTGCTCCATTGCCTCCTGCCTGCACACAGCATGTCAACAAGTAAGATCTGAGATGTGACTGTGTCAAGTTGGACACATATCGGGTCTAAATATGTGAGAGGAATGTCATTGGGAATTCACAGCAGAGGACGGTGAGACAGAGCTGCAGACGGAGAGGGATACAGTCGATCGAGAGACACACACATGCATGCAGACGCACACACACACTGACGCACACGCAGGTTGTATAAACAGTAGACAAAGCTATCCGGTCATCTCACTCCTAATGAAAAGTGCACCGATGACATGGATGTAAAAAAGGGGCTTTATTTCCGTGGCAACCGGTGCAACAGAAGGAGCAGGAAAACCAAAAATACTGCATTGCGTCATAGCGTTAAATCCCAGTGACTTTGTGTTTTCATGGCCACAGCTACATTTTATCTTCACACTACTCTTGAATAAAGTCCAAAACTAAGATGATGATGATGATGATGATGATAATAACAATCCACAAAATTGATTCAGCCTACAGCTTCAAATTGAAATAATCTGTACATCCTCCCTGGAGTGCGAGAGGCTACATTACAGCACAGGATGTTGATGCTTCTCATCAGTGATTTGTGGCCTTCTCAGCGTGATTCTTGAGGAGCAAACTGATTTGAGGTCCAGATGTTCTTTATGTACGACATGAGAGAGTAAGGAAGGTGTTTCGGCACCATCTGTCCATAAAGCGCAGCTTGATCAAAGAGACACTACATTTATCAACATCACATCTTTACACATCATGGAGTTGGCTAGTCAGACTCCAGAATTTATCCAATTAAATAGGACAGTTAGTATATATTGTTTGGTTTGATGAATGATTACTATACTAGGCAAGCTACTGGAGGTAAATGTATATTGCCAAAACCGTGAACAAGTGCATTAAAAAATACGATAATATATAGAGCCACAGTTTCATGAAATTCTTTGCCTGTACTGTACATATAATTCAGGAAACAGGGTAATGGGAAGAACAGGAAAGCCTTCTATTATTCCGACTCATGTCCATGGCACTACAAGGCACTGCTAGCCTTGTAGTCACATCATGTAGCCTAAATTAGCTACTTTTGCGGTGTTGCATATTTCTAGTGGTTCGTTAATGGGTGAAACCAGATACAAGCAATGTATAGCTTCTTTTAAAATTTAAGGTGCTATTGATAACATTCAGCCACTAGATGTCCCGTTCCATTACATTTACTTCACAACAAGTCATTGCCAGGCACTTACCGTCATTCTCAGCCATTTATCTGTTTTGGTTTGTTTTTTTTTCAAACTAACTGGCGACCCAGAGATACCATGTGATACCAATGTCATTTTACTGTTGGCTCACAAGCCTTGTTAGAAGTGGGAACCAAACGTTAGATATCTTCCACAGAGATAAACAAAGCATTCATTTTGGACCCGCCACATTTTTTAAATTTTAAATGATTAATTCACAATCATAATAACTTCTTTTCAGGAAAAAAAACATACTTTTATTTGGCAACTTCTAAAGGCTCTGTGGCTTTTTTTAATGTTCGTCTACACAAAAATGTTAAGAACAAGACTTTAAAACATTTTGCCAATCGTTTGTTGACACTTCTATAGTTCCTTTTGCCAAATGGAAGATATCGTCGTCATTATCAGAACTTTCCAATATCTCCAACTTGGAATTACAACTAGGAGGGTGAGATGATTTGTGACTCGCTTGCTCATAATTACAGTCCAAACGATATGACATAAATACACCATGCCTGTTGGTGGACTTCTTTCAAACTTGGCAACTCCATAACTAAGTGAAATATGGCAGCCAGATGATGGCCAGAGTAGACTCACATTTGGTTGCCATTACTTAGAGTATGCTGACACTCAGTCCGCAATCAACTCGATTCTGCTGGCTACCTGGGAAACCTTTATACACGATACTGTATAGCCTGTATTTGCTCTCCATGTGAGTCAGAAAGGCTCAGATTGTATGACGCTTTGCAGGAGGCAAGAGAAACAATGAAAAGTAACAGTGTTTCCAGCTGTGAGTCCTTCACATATGGATAAGAAATATAAGATCTGACTGGATGAAAAAAAAAAACAACCTTCAGAATGAGTTATGACCTACATACTTTTGTTACAAGTGTCAGAAATGCATTGCATGGACTGCCATAAATGACACTTGGCAGACTCATGTCTGAGATCTGAACAGTGTGAGCCAGACCACCTCTGGAGGTCTGGCAGGCCTGATAGCACTTTAGATTCAGTACCAAATAGAATTTTGAATGGTGTAAATGTGGTGAAGTCAGGTTTTGCCATTTCTGGCATTTGCCATCTGTGGATTAACTCACCCTGTCTGGGCTTAATTTGCAATAATGAACTTGCCGTACTCTCTGATCCCCTTTACACCTAGCATTAAAATGCCTTTTGGGTTATCGGATTGCAGTCGGATAGTGCTTGACCACAGGAAAAGTACAGCTGTAAATGCACCCAAATCGCATTGAGGACGGATTGTGATCTGATCGGCCAAACCAGCTCCGGAGTTGGTCAGGGACGCATTGTGTCCACACTGAACACAAGAGTAAATGCAAATACTTTTTCAATCCACATACAACAACTATATGGGCGGAAATACGTAATGCTAGGGTACCACCGAGTACTATTTTTTTGGGCTCCTGAGCCTCAGTAGTAATCAACAGTGAATATTCAAAGCTTTGGCCGGGTGTGCAGGACACTCGCAGCGCTCCTCCAGTCACTGGACCGCCCTGCCCAGAGTGATCACCGCCATCGCTCTGTCTGTGCTCAACGTCCCCTCAAATCATTCTTCTGTGTGTGCGAGTGTAGACGTACCTCAAAGTCACGCTTGCGAGCCCCAAACAGTAGCGCTTTAAGGCAGTGCCCGGCTGCAAGCTCGTGCATTAGTGCAGCCTCCGGAGGCGTCCTCTCAGCCCTTACAGCCAGAGCGATCGAATCTCAATCATGTGGACACTGGAGACACACATTAATACCAGGTGTAAATGTAATCAAATTAAATCATATCTGGATACAATCTGGATACAAGACACATTTTATTACCAGATGTAAAGGGAGTCTCTTTTTCTTTCAAACCTGATTCAAAAGTACATCCGTTTTGTTTCACGGGTATGTTCCTTCTGAAACATAAATAGTCAATGTGCTTGGGGTGAAATAGTCGCAGGTATAATAGCTGCGTTTAGAGATGTTGAAATGTGATAACAATTCTGAGTACTGACTCTAAACTAAAGGTAAACGGGATCCACTATCCACTCAAAGAAAGCTTAACGCTCTTCCCACCACTGAACGAAGAACACTTTTCTGACACACATTCAAGACCTGCCTACACATGTCCTCTAAAAGACAGTGTTCATAGAAGCAAATTGTCTTTTTGGTTCATTTAAATATTTATAATGATGCAGTTAACCGCAATTAATTGGTAATGTCATTGCTGCAATGCTCAGTCATATAAAACTTCCTCAATGTTCAAAATCAAGCAAGCACAAACAGCGACTTTTAACAGTGCAACAGAATTAATTTTTTTCAGGGATTTTAAAACTAAATATTTATTCTCATCAAAGTGGCTGTAATGAGTTTTGTATTTGATCGTCCCTTAATATGCTCTCTCTGAGCCTAAATTGTTCAATAGTCTGCAGCTGAAACTTCTGAGTTTGCATCTTTCCTTATGGCTCTCTTAGTTTCCTTCCAGACAGCTCTAACACATTGGCTGGTACGTAGGCAGGTGTTTACTCCTCAAAAAAACCTCTCACCTCCCCCACAAACACATTAAATATGGAATCACAAATTGAAAGTGGACTTGTGTTGACTCCTTATGTAACCAGACTGTCAGGATGTGATGATACGAACAAAAAGTTTCTCAGTGCTGTGTAGGAGGCAGAGGGCATCGACAACAGCTTTTGCCAGACTGAAACTCATGTTTGGAGAAGTTCTTTTTTTCCTCTTGTAAGTCACACTGTGGCGTAATGTCTTGTTGTAGAGATACTACATACTCTTTAGTCTTACAGCTCATAAAATACTGTTGGCCTTTGAGTCAATCAACTGTCTGGGCTCATCTTTTGGAGTCTCAAGGAGACCCTTCTCGCTGAAAAAAAACCCTCCAAAAAAACAGCATTGGTTGCATTGGACACTTAAAATGACCTTTGGTTATGTTTTTCTGACAAGCAACCTTGTGGTTCTCTAAATTATGACTGTCCTTTCTCAGAAATAAAGGCAGAAGTTGTGTAGTGATGCAATAGAGCAGCAAAACCTCTTAGGGAGGAGGTGGGTGTTTATGGTTTCAGTATGCCTCAAACAAAGTTCTAATTGGATCGTTAAACACCTCTTCCCTCAGACTTTTTGCCATTAGACAAAACTACGCACGCCAACTTCGCAATTAGCCAGGTGTGCGCTCTCACTGACTTTGACACAAGAGATTGATGTTTGTGTTGAACTTAAAGGGTAACTTTGGTATTTTTCAACCTATTTTCCCATGTTTTTGTGTCTAACTGACCAACCCGGTCTCACTGGAAGGCGTATAAATAGCACAACATTACGCGGACATTCCATGACATGTGTCACGAGGTGTCGAACTGCAGTTTGGTTGAGGCAACAAAACTACTTACTGAGGTAATAACACCACTTATCCGTTAGGTTTAGGAAAAAACATCATGGTAGGGCTTAAAATAAGTATGTAAACTAAGTAAAATACGTACAGAAACAATGTAACATAAGTACGTAAAACACGTCACAAACGTCATTAAAAAACATGTGACAAACAGCACTAACGTAACTTACAAAAGGCATTCTTATTGCGCTCTAAATGCCTTGCGCATTATCATGGCATTCATACACCTTTTCGTGTGAACGGGCTGAACTGATTAATGGGGACATCGATTTCTGAAATTGGTCCAGTATTGAGGTCTTTGACTTCGATAGCCACCCGTATTTAATTGAGTCAGATACGGACATTCAGATTTCACAATGAGACTTCTCCGTGAGCGGGACTTTGACATAATAACAAACAAAAACGGTTCAAGCAAAATGTAAGGAAAACATTTCATTTCTCTGTAGGGTTCTTTCCATAATGTTGTCAGACACTTAAAAATAACAATCTGAGCCCGTCAATTGCAAAAACGAGCACTTTTTGTGGACGTAACGTTACATCGTGCTGCTCAGTTGCCCTCGCAGCTCATTTCACAGCTGCAAATTAAAGTGTTCTCCTCAATACTGGACCAATTTCAGAAATTGTTGTCCCTAAAATAGGGTCCAGGTTGGAAAATACCGAAGTTACCCTTTAAATCACCTTCAAAAATGGAGGCAAGCAAAGGGGAGAAACCGAGAGATGGGATATAATCAGTTACAATGTGCAAAGGTTGGGAAATCTTGCATTACTTCAGCATTTAGGGAGTGTGTCAGCTTGTGCCCCTTGAAGGCATTAGAGATTTATTCCTTGTGTGCACCATTACTTTGCATGGTATTCTACTGTCTCAACTTGATAACATCCCATATGTGCTCATGACACTGTAAGTATTCATGCATTTACATCGTTCCTTTCCCTCTCCAGTCTGTGTATAGTAATTCAGTGCTAGGCACAGCCCTAATTAAATGGGTATAGTGCTATTTTCTTCTTAAGATCTCCGTGAACACTGTTGGCTTCCTTTCCTCTTGCCTATACAAGCATCTTTTTGTCGACCCTTCGCTTGTTTCTTTCCCAGTTATCTCTGCCTCGGCTAAACATGAGTCCTCTTAACATCCCTTTTGTTGCTCCAAAGCCCTGATCCAGAACACCTCGCTCTTTGCCTTATTGGCACTTTACAATGCAAACATAATGTGCTCTAATGTTTTCCAGGGTCTTAAACCATATTCCTCTATTTTTTATTTTATTTTTAGATGAATCAGACACTGGTCCCATCCATTCTGGCTTTAATTAAATAGGGTATGTGTTTGTGGTTGGTTTAATGCTATGTAGGTGTTTTATAGCCTGTGATATGACCTATATTGTTAAGTAATTGACAGCATAGATAATTCATGGTAAAAAGGTTTCTTCTGCCAGAGACTGATAGTTATTCCTTCAAACTTCCATTTTCCAGCCGTGTATCATAATACACAAACCTGTCTCATAGAAATGATGTTTAAATACAACTAATTTGCAGCAGCAAATGGATGGAAACACAATGCCAAAATTACGTTTTCCACTAACATAATGAGGACATGTTGTTGATTGACCCAGCTAGTTGGGAATGCAATAAAATGTTCACTGAGAACACATTTAATTTGTGCTAGGCCGGACAGACAGATTATCGCTACACCGGGCAGGCACACAGCGGCAACCTGCTAAACTAAACCAAATGTGCGGTGGAGACTTTTACTGGGAAAGTGGCTGCCTGCTAATTTACAGGTGAACATGGGACTCTGTTGTCTGTTGTGCTCATACGCTGCAGCTGGCACACTGCTGCATGCGAGGCACACATCTTGTCAGCTAACAGTTAATAAACGTTTAACGAGGGTAGGTTATCGTTATTTTCAAAATTAATATCCCTACAATAAACTATGGACAATCATGCGATTAATCGCGATTAAATATTTGAATCGATTGACACAGCCCTAGTATAGACACATTTTTTAGGAGACAGGGTTGCAATACATCTTAAATACCATTCTCTGTGTTACTATTGCTATATCTTATACTTGGCTGCCCACCGCTCGTCCTTTACTTGAGTGGTCAGTGGATCACAGACACCTATTTATGGCAAACGGTATCATTAGAAAACAAGGACACCAAAGCAACGAATGCTGTGTCCTCAAAAAACGGGCCACATGCCCTCTCTCTCTCTCTCTCTCTCTCTCTCTCTCTCTCTCTCTCTCTCTGTCTCTCTTGAAGCTGTCTCTCCGTCTCTTGCCTCTCATGCTTCCTCTAACTTGATCTCCCTCTGTCTCTCTCTCTCTCTCTCTCTCTCTCTCGCTGGCTCGCTCTCTCTCGTCTGAGACGGGACCTGAAATGACCAGCACACGTTCCCACTGGGGGGCTTAGACTGATTCATGTGGGAGCTGCTGCAGAGCTTCACAATTCTTGTCTTAATATGTCCAGGCAGATGAAAGGGGGAACAGAGCAAACTGATGGCACAGACCAGTGCTGCATTTTCATTCCTTTGAAATGGGAATGTGATGCCAGGATTCACCAGGGGGTCTTACAAAGCCAAAGCAATAATGAAGAGGAGAGGAGGGTTACAGAGCAGGAGGGAGGAGGTGTGTAGTTGCAGATTGGTGAGGGCGAGAGGGTAAAATAAGGAAAACGAGACGGATGGGAGAAAAAAGAAAAAGTCATCGCTCGCAGCTGCGGATGACCGTAAATGAAGTAATGGGCAAATGTGAGAGTCCTTTTTAATGCCTGGCTTTACATTACCGCTCTCAAATATGTGTACAATCTTCTGAAATAACTGTAGAGGAAACTATGTTGCTCACTTGACATAATAATGCATGGATAAATAACGCCTGCAATTCGGACAATTCAAAAGCAGCTGGACTCGCAGAGAATCATCTTAATTTAGGTTGAGTTGTTGACTCCAAATGTTTGCAACCCTCTAAAACCTGTAAAACATTTAAAACACACCTTTTCCAGTCTTCCACCCACACGCTCATGTTGCAAGCCCTATTTCTGGTAAACTTGAAACACAAGTTGTTATCTCCTGCTTGCTTAAATTCAAATGAGCCTTTTGGTCAGCATTAGAGGTTTATTTATTGGGCTTTTTTTTCCCACAGCGAGCTAGACACAGATACTTAACGGAAAGTTAAAAGAATGCTTTTAAAGTCTAAAAAAAAAGAACACTTTCTTTTCAATAAAAATCCAAGCGTCGTATTTTATTATAATTGGAGCTTGTTAAGTGATGAAACAAATCTTCAACTGGAATTACTATGCCCACAGCATACAGGCTTCTGATGACTCACTAACAAACTTGCTGATCTCTTTCATGGGTAACTATCTCATGGTCTAATGTCCCTGCAGATTTTCAGAATTTCTTGTTTTGGGCTGGGATCATTCACCATATAAAGAAGATTTATGTTGCCCAAATTCCCCAAAAATACAAGAAAGATTAATGGAGATAATTAGCAATGTCAGTACGTTTTGGAAGAAACAAATAAGATCTTTATATGTCTGTTTTTTTATCACTTTAGCCTGTTCGGCTCACCGGTTGCTGCCTTCCGTCTGTTTGATTCTCTGATATGCTACTTTTCTCTGTTTTTATATCATCATAAATTTAGTATCTTTGGGTTTTTGACTGTCAGCCGGACAAAACAAGACATTTTAAGACATCACCTTCGACTCAACATTATCATGGATATGTATTATTAAATACAAATGCGCTATTTTATGACATTTTACAGATAAAAACAATTAATCCATCAATTGAGAAAATAAATAGCAGTTCAATTAATAATGAAAATCAGTTGTAGGGCTGCAACTAACGATTATATTCATTGTCGATTTAATCTGTTTATTTTCTCGATTAATCGATAAGTTGTTTGGTCTATAAAGTGTCAGAAAATGGTGAGAAATGTCCAGTGTTTACCAATGCCCAAGATGACGTCTTCAAATTGTTTTGTCCACAACTCAAAGATATTCAGTTTACTGTCATAGAGGAGTAAAGAAACCAGAAAAATATTCACATTTAAGAAGCTGCAGTCAGAGAACTTTTACTGTTTTTGTTTTTCTTGAATGGTTACTCAAACTGATTAATTAATTGTTGTAGCTCTAATCAGTTGCAGCCCTACTAACCACAATGTAAGACATTAATAGACCAAATAGAATTTGCCCTCAATTATTCTTAACTCCCTCAGTGACTTTCAGCTTTCATTACTTCCAAAATATTGCAAAACAAACTCACTGGAAAAACAATGAACCGATGTTATAAGTAGATTTCAGTTAATGGACACAGCCATCCTTTTGAAACCGCTCATCAAAGACACAACCTACACAACTAATCCCGTTTTACAGAGCATCTTAGTTAATGTTGTCTCAGTTTGTTTACTACCTTCCCTGCCCTCGGCCGGCCTGAAGATCTCAGCCTTCAGTGTTTTGCTTCACCTTCCTGTCCAGCATCACAAATGCTGCCAGTTGATGTTTATCCCACTGCTTTAGCGGTATCCCGCAGAGACAACTCAGGGCAGAAAACACATCCTATTAAACACCGTTGAGTGCACAATGACCTTATGAGGACAGCAGTGCTTTGATTCTCCTCCTAGGGATTTGGTTTTTGGTAAACACATAACCACATCACATTAACCTGTTCTACTCTACACACACGTGCACAGAACAAAAACACTACTAATTGAAAAATGTTAGAAGAAGAAGCACACCTCAATAATAGCCACACAAGCCAGGATAAATGTATGTAGACTTCACTGTTGCTGCAGTGTTTCTGCAAACATGTCTATATAGAAACCCTTTACACTGCAGCAGAATATCTTAGATTACCACACATTAGATTCAAAAACAAAGTCACTACTCGCAAATTGACCACACAGTAAGATCAATAAAGACAATTGTTCACCGCAGCTGTGGATGCTACAGAGGGCGAGAGACATAGAGTCAGCGAAAGAGAGAGGGAGTAGTGTGTGTGTGTCAGAGGTTTTTTTATCACTCACCCCGTCTTGCCACCATCTGTCCTGAGGACTGGCATCAATGAGTGTGCAGACGGGCACTAGCTAATAAGCTCAAACAGGCTGCAGTGAAAGAAGCCACATGAGGACATCCTTCGACATGCTCACCATCATCATTACTCAGGGAGTGCAAATGAGGGCAGAGACGACTGGAGACACTAACTTGTGTAAAGGCTTGCCAGGAACCCCCCAAACTACTGAGAGGATCGGACACGTGTTTGTGAATAGTCCTGCAAATATGTGCGCATTCAATGAATAACAATAGGAATTTCACTATAGGTTAAAAGTGAGGTGTAGTCGTCACAGATAAATTGCATGTAGTGGAATTAAACAAGACAATTGTCCATTTTTATTTTTTTTTGCTCACATATCTAAAGAGATGAACAAGAAACACACTTTGGGTATTGTTTAAAACATGAGAACAGCCTTGAGCAACATTATAAGAAAAAAGAATCACAAATAAATGGACTCACACAGTGCTGTTGATGCAAACCACCAGAATCTAGGCCAATCCAAAATAACTAACCTGAGCCGCAGCACCAGTAATTTTAGACTTGGAGTAACTGTCTGACCTGTGCCACCTACAGGCCTTTTTTTTCACAGCAGACATTTTGACTAGTCATAGCAGGAAAGGCACAGGTGTTACTAATAACATTAACAATGGCATGTCTCCACTTAAGTGTCCCAGTAAACTATGAAAGTGAGTTGTGCCACCTATGGGCAACTGAGCAAATTTTCACTTTGTGTCATACGATGGAATTTGGCTGCGGGATGTTTTGAGCAGTCTGCGTTTGTTCGCCCCAAACTGCCAATTTAGCAGCTGTGCAGACAAACTAGCTGTAGCTTGCTAGCAATGTACGCACCAACCGACACTGTTCGTAACTTACCTACGGAAAGTAATGCACTGTAATTTGTATATATCCCACAAAACCAATTTGTATGTATGGAAGTATAAAGAACGACAAACGGAGGTCAGGGTGGATGGGTGGGTCAAAAAACACCAGACGTTCACCCAGGAGACTGGTGTTCGTACCCCATGTGAAACCAGAATTCAATAGGAGTATATGAAAATATCGATACACATAAGTATCGCGACATTATGTGTTGTGATACTGTATCGATTCTCCAAAGTACTATCGATTTTTTTAATGAAACTCTAAAACTCCGCCGGACCACCATCGGGCAGGCTCACTTTTAAAGATAGAGTTTCCGATATTGGCATCATATGAAATTAACTAACTCCGTTGTGTGAGGATACCGTAGTGTACTGTAGTACCCCAGATTCCGATTCATATCAAAACTCACCTGTAACTCCAGTCCTTCTCTCCGGTTTCTCCTTTTTTCTTTTGTCTCTGTACGTTTCTGAAATAGATTTATAAAACCCAGAGATAAGCACGAAGCTGTGAAATATTTTCAAATCACACTGACATGTCATGACCTCAATTCACACCACCTAGAGAAAGTCTATTAGTGCCCACTTGTCTTTCCCTTGACTTTGTATGCAAAAACGCCACATCTAGAATTATATAGCAGCTTATTTTCTATTTTCTATTTTAAATCTGCAAATACAATTTTATATATACAACATCCTTTTGTTACTTGAATTGTTTACAAGATGAAATGATGACCTCTGTCTTACCTTCAACAGATCAGGTGGTGTCAGTGTCTCCTTGAGATTTGGCTCAGACGTGTTGTTTTGTTTAACACCAGACAGCCAGACAGCAAAACTTCCCCAGGTTTTATATTTGTAACACTACCACGAAGCCTAAAGCTACACTACAGAGACATCACAATGCCATCAAAGTCACCAATGGTATAATGTTACAATATCAGCGACACTTTGACACTCGCACAGAAGGTGGCAATTTCAAAAACATCGTGCTTTTCTCCTTCTTTAAGACTACAAAAGGTGGTTTTATGACAACATTTATAGATTTCAAAATACTTTACTCTCTTTCTTCAGATACCCACTCTCAAGTTTTGGTTAGTTTAACCACTTCACATACTGCTGCTTGTCATTTGGGTGTTAAGAGGTTGTGCTTGTTGGTCTGTCGGAGAAAGAAATGTCCAAACTACGATGCTTCTTTAAATCGACTCGCAAGTGATGTGACTAGCAAGATGAAACGGATTATTATAACATGTTAGTCCACTCCTCATTGGCTCGCCAGTTGCCGAGATACAAACAGCCCGCAGGGCAGGCAACAGCAGTTCATTCAAGTTGAGCGTGAACACTAGTGCTCTTTGAAGTAGACGAGGTCGTGGAAGGTGAAGCGGAGGATGGCGAAGAGGTAGATTTTTATCCTCTATTCTTTTCAGTGCAAAGAGAGAGATATCAGTGACTTGAAAAGAGAAGGAGCCAGCACTGAAACGTATCGTAAATCTGTTTTGTGGGTTAGTCTTTATGATATCCCATCAGTTGTGGTTTATGGAGCCGCGCCAGCTCAATAAGTAAGCAGCAGAAAAAGGGGGTGTTTTCCCAGATCTGCATTGTCCTCAGACGAACCCGGAGCAGCTGCCAAGAATCCAGCGAAGTTTATAGGAGGTAAAAGTAAGCAGGTTAGAAGACATCTCTGGTTTTCAGCCGCAACAACAAAAGAGTAATTCCTCAAAGCAAATTTAGACACAGCAGGTGAGCCTTATTTTGCCCTAAATCAAAACATCTCGCCTTGAGAAAGTAAAGAGGGTTTAGATAATAGAGTTAATACAGTTTTTTTTTTTTTCAATGTGGGCAAGAAAAGGAGGCAGGATGGGGTGAGGACAGAGGGGGAAAACTGCCTCAATGTGAAAGAACTGAAGGACAAAAAGACGACAGATCCGTTAAAATGTCTACCGACAAACAGAATGAGGAATCATGAGTCAGCGGTTGAACTCGTTACGGCTCCAACAGTCATCTTTCTGTCTCCCAATCTAAATGAGCTGCCCTCATAGAGGAGCAGTCTGTCATCACATGCAGCGTGAACCGCATTTTCAGCAATGGTCCCCATTTGTCTCGTGTGAAGGCAAACAATATGGTCATATTAAATGTTGTCAGCTGCCGTGTACACACATTTGAAACAGCTTGAACAATGTTTGATTTGCAAGTACATAATAGAGCTGCACCGATTTAATTGATTAGTTGTCAACTATTGCATTAATCACCAACTATTTTGATAATTGATTAATCGGTTTGAGTAATTTTTTAAGAAAAAAAAAATCTCTAATTCCAGCTTCTTAAATGTAAATATTTTTTGATTTCTTTCCTCCTCTATGACAGTAAACTGAATATCTTTGAGCTGTGGACAAAACAAGACATTTGAGGATGTCATCTTGGGCTTTGAGAAACACTGATCAACATTTTTCACCATTTTCTGACATTTTATAGACCAAACAGCTAATGGATTAATCAAGAAAATAATTAAGCGACAAGGAAAATAATCATTAGTTATAGCCCTTGTACATAATAATGGCAATAACACAATGGCAGTACCACTAATAATAGTATTAACAGGGATTAATCTGTTGATAGTTTGGTTTATTAAAAAGTCAGAAAATAGTGAAACATAACAATGACAATTTCCCTGAGCCCATGTTGACAGCTTGAATTTGGGGTGATACATAATTACAGTAAAAGAGTGCCAGTTGAACCTCAAAGGGTGGAAAACGATGTGGAAAATCTGTTGGAAATATGGCATTTATGTTTGTTTCATGTATTAATTTGAGGAACATTACAGTCAATGTTTCCCTAGCTTCAGTGGACACTTACGTCACATGCATCATTAGTATTAGTATAGTGTGTTTCCACTGCACTTTATCACATTTTGCTTTTATCGATACACTAACTTTTCCTCCTCAGCCAAGCGTAAAAAGTTTATTGCGAGATGTAACATTTTTCAAAATTTCCATTATTTCCGCTCACCGTTTTTTTAATGCACAAATTGAAAATGTGCTTTAAAACGGGTGGATGGCAACACATTTACTGCTAGGTTGATAGAGTACCTATACTTTATTAATCCCAAAAGAAAAATTGCAGTGTCATAACAGCCAAATCACGTAAAGCAAAAAAAAAAACAAAGAGGAGGGATAATATAATACAATAAAAAAGCCAAATAATGACAAATAACAAATATATATCTTTATTTTTAAAATCTGAGAATAGAGTTTAGAAGTAGGATCATAATCTAAGTATGTTAGTTTGACCATTGTTGACAGATGATGTGATGACTACATGGTATTACGGGAAATGTATGGCTTAACTCATGCGTTTACAATAAGCTGATAAACCGGGACCTCTGAGAGGGATATCAACTTACCGTCGGACTCCCTGAGTCATCACGACGACTGACAAATGACATATGACATCTTCCCGCCATGTCTGGTTTTCAGCCACCCTGAAGTCAAATATGACATGGATTTACTGTAACAGGGGATTAGGGCTTAACCAATATACCATGTGCTCACTAGACCTGGAATGCTTTTGTTGAATAAGCACAGCAGACCAGTGAGTGGCGTTCAGCCAGTAATGGCTAATATGTGTGTCCAGATGTTGAATCCCTGTGGAGCACAGAGACGCTGAACAGATCGCCCTCCAGTACACAGAGCCCGACACTGACTCATTAACAGTAATCTCTGTGTGGACGTGAATGTAATGAGGAGATATGTGATCCCTGTGTGTCAACAACGTAATATATAGCTGTGAGTTGTGAATATTCTTATAAAAACGTGATTTCAAGTTGTTTTTTCAAGTTGCTGATTCAATTTAAGAGCTTTATTCTTATTTATTTTCTTTCTTGATTTTAGTTTTAGAAAACAATATTTGGTTCGGTAACAATTAGCCAATACTGTTTAATCATTAGATAAATGTACAATTCAAACTATCATTCTCTCAAGGAGAAAAGTAACATTGGATTCATGTTTATCTTTATTCTCAAATAAGGGACAAAAGATAACTTTCTATTGTTGAACTAAGTGATACCAAACACTGAAATCCTCCAGAATTGTATCTATACTGAATATACTGTATATGTTTTTAAAGCCCACAGATGAAATCATTTCACACATTTAAAGAGAAATCTTTAATGATGTTGGTCTGAACAATGCTGACCACACATATTTCATCTCTCAGCAGTAGTGGCAGCAGCAGTTGTGTTAGTAGTAGGAGAGAGCGGGGTCAGTTGGGGACACTTTTTTATCAACATAAAATAACCTACTGTTACTCACAGACTACTTGAACTGTAATGAAAATAGTTTGATCCCTGAACAGATACAGGTGTCTGCTAACAATTTATCAAGTTTTTTAGAGCCCAACAATTTTGTTAAATGTACAAGGAGTGCATTTCCCCAAAATTCCCCATCTCCCTTGGTCGGTTGGGACACATTCTTATAAAATGCAATTTAAATTTGAACACCTTATATTTACAATATCACTTTTCTTTGAAAAAAAGAAAATATTTGTTAAATTACTACATTTTCATAAATTACTGAAATATGGAAATTGGCAAAAAAAAAGGGTTTCTGATTGGCTGCCACTTGAGTAAACACTCACTTAGTGGGTCTTATTCAATTAGTAAACGCTTTTGTCTTGTTTTGTCTGCTTTGTATTGTGTATATATAACAAGGTAGGAACTATAAACAATACTGTCTCAACCGACCCCGCTCTCCCCTAGTAGTAGTAGTAGTAGTCGTAATATTAATGTTACCCACAGTGGCAGTAGCAGTAATTAAAGTAGTGATATTATCATTTTCTTTTTTTCAATCTTGGCAGAGGAAGCAGGCGTTTTCATTGCGATTAATAGTGTTTAATTTGAGTTATTGCTAAAGCCATAGGGACTTGATATGAATCATTTCTTTTAGCATTGACATATAATTGAATTATTACACCCTTCAGAAAGACATTTTAAAACTGTTCTTTTTCTCTAATGTGTAATGCTCTGATGTGTAATGTTTTTGTCTTGTAATAATGGACTTTGTCAAAAGTATATTTCAGACTAGACCTGTGAAATTCCCTGTAAAGAATAACTGTAGGGCTGCCCCCTCTTGGTCGAATAGTCGACTAATCTGTCGTTTTGGTCTTAGTCGACTAAGATTTCTTTAGTCAACTTTGTGGTTTTACAGATCTGTCGATTAAATCAACTAATTGATTCTTTGGTTTAGGACGGCCCAAAACAACTGTCAATAAAAAGTATGAAGTTGTCCAGCTTGAGTTTATTGGGAGAGCTGCTGAGTTTCCTTCTTGTAAACACTTAAATTTGGCATTACTGAAGATAATGCAGGTGAAAAGTGCCAAGCAATAGTTCAAGAAAGTGACAAAACTGCTTTTTTTATTAATACTTTATGTCCAATCAGCATTTTGCAGGAAAACCAGCTTACTAGAGCACAGGTCAAAATGTTTATGCTGGAATGTTTTCTGGAGCAAAAAGAAGCAGCAATAAGAACATCTGAAACGCAGGAGATATCGAAAACACTTACAGACCTAGACATCAGAGGTTGGAAAGAAGTAAAAAATGACTCAAATCAAGATCAGCACCATTGTAATGTCTATAGCCCACTAGTCTAGTCCACTTCAGTTTGGACTTTGTTCAGATTTAAATTATAACAAGTCTTTCATCCGTGCAACATTTGATTTGACCTGACAGGACCTGAGAAAGGGAGGTAACATTAGCAACACATCTGGTATCTTTAGTCAGACGATAACAACCCACAAGACTGTGGCTTTGTCGTCTTAAACTCCTCTTAATCAGTTCTCATTTTTACACTTTAAACATATCTTAATCGCATCTTCATGCTGTCTGTTCAGACTCCCTCTTGTTGAAACTCACATGAACCAGCAGAGGCGTGCAGCCGACTTCAGGCGATAACGTGCAAACGATTTTTCTCTGCCGTGCAATATTGCTGTGAGAAGATGCTTTCTAAGCTTTTCCTCTGGAAATGAGTTAGTGGCCTTGTTATGCATGTAGCTGGTGAAGTTGTGTTTATTTCTGTGGGTGGATTCTCACGGGTGTTTTGTATGTTGTCCTTCGGCTCCCCGGTGAGAGTAGCGCTTTCTAAAGTGTTTTCAAAAGCGTCTGGCAGCAGTTGCCTTGAATAAGATTACCTGTTATATTTCTCAAAGGATTGTTCTTTATAGTTTCTCTAAAGTTTTTCTAAAGTTTCATGGATCATTTGAAGTGGACATAGCATGAAAAATATATTTGGGTATCTGGAGTGTCTACCAACCCACAAACTGTGAAATAAGACAACCCAGTCAGTTTCTTGTGGGCTGTCTAGATCAGAAAACATGTGATTCAACAAGCCATTCAGATTTGGCTCCCTTCCTATGTCAGGCTCATTAGAATATATCACCCGCAGTTCGAAAAACTACCTTTGCAAAGGTGCACCATATTTTTCTCACAAGCCAATCAGAGCAGACTGGGCTTTTTCAGGAGGGGGTCTTAGAGAGACAGATGCTAAAATGGAGCGTTTCAGACAGAAAGTGAATACAGATATATTCAGACAGACAGCATTAGTAAAATGTGTTTTTTGAACATTAAAGCATGTAAACATGTTCTAGTAGAAACCCAAAATACAAGTATGAACCTGGAAATGAGCATGATATGTCCCCTTTATAGATGGAGTGAGAGTCTGTTGTGGTGAGAAAGTGTGGACTCACTGCATAGTTGCAAATCACAGCATTATGTTTGCATTAATTGCGATTAATTGCATGATTGTCCATAGTTAAAGCTGAAGTAGGCGAGATTGGAGCAAATAAGTTATTTTTATAAAACGGTCACTGTATCCCGACAGTAGTACATGAAAGAGGTAACCTGAAAATAATCATGTGCCTCTGTGTCCTCTGGTGCTCTTAACGGCATCTGCAAGATTTCACAGACTGAAGTCAGAGCTGATCTGAGGTCTGCTATCCATGAGAGCCGGTTGTCAATCACTCGCGAACTCCGACCAAACGGTCAAACTAGGCAGCGCTGATTTAATACTGTATGAATCAATATTATGTTACGTTAATGCCTATTTCTCGCCTCAAATGTTTTCAGAATCATCTTGTAGAGCACGGTTTAGCTGTAAAATGAGAATGTTTGTGACGCCGCTGTCATTGTGAAATCTGGTGAAGGAATGCCAAGTTCTGGTCACATGACCGGAGCACAGCCAATAGGAACGCTCTCTCAATGAAATGACCTGTGATTGGTCAAAGTCTCCTGTCACAGGCTAGATTTTCTAAAGCCTGAAAACAGAGCCATGATGAGGTGCAGAAGTCTAGTTTTCTCTCAGAACACTTGAATTACAATATGCTGAAAGGTTATTATGGAATTTTTGCCCAATGATGCCAAAAATATACTGCCTACTGCCACTTTAATCGGGAATAATTGCAAATTAAGCGCACATTTTTTATCTGTTCAAAATGTGCTTTAAAGGGAGATTTGTCAAGTAATTAATACTCTTATCAACATGGGAGTGGAGACATTGCTTTATTGAAAATGTATGTATATATTTATTATTGTAAATCAATCAACAACACAAAACAACGACAAATATTGTTCAGAAACCCTCACAGGTACTGCATTTAGCATAAAAAAATATGCTCAAATCATAACATGGCAAACTCAAGCCCAACAGGCAACAACAGCTGTCAGTGTGTCAGTGTGCTGTCTTGACTATGACTTGCCCCAAAATTGCATGTGATTATCATAAAGTGGGCATGTCTGTAAAGGGGAGACTTGTGTGTACCCATAGAACCCATTTTCATTCACATATCTTGAGGTCAGCGGTCAAGGGACCCCTTTGAATATACCAGTTTTTCCTCGGCAAAATTTTAGTGCAAGATTGTAATGTTATTTAACCTCCTTCGCAATAAGTTAGTATGGCATGGTTGGTGCCAATGGATTCTTCAGGTTTTTCTAGTTTCAAATGATGCCAGAAACTTCACTCTAGCTTTGAAACTGAGAAAGATTGATTGCTCTCTGTTACCTAAAACTTATAAGTTAGTGTTGATGTGACGAGCTGAATTCACTGGACCAGAGTGTGTGTTCAGCAGGTGATATTACAGCATCCATTGGTAATCTTCACTATGTCTGCCTAATCTTGTCATTTCTTCTTTCTCTTGACAAATAAGAGACTAGCCATCTGCTCGCTGTGAATTTCCCTGCGATAACTTAATAATGTGCAGCAAACTGAAAAGCTCTTACGGCGTGCTCCAGACCTCATCATTGTCTCAACTGTGCAGTCTGTTGAGGGAGCAGTTTGAGCTCCGAGTTGGCTCGAGTACTGAGATTTCTTCCTCCATAACTTCTTTTCTGTTTGAACATAATCAGTGACACATTCTAAGTTTTTGTGGTTGATGGTGTCTTTCTGTTTTGTCTCTCAGACAACTTTACCACTATGTAATCAAGAGTTTGTTTGTTAGATGATCTGGGAGCGATAAACAGTTTAAAATAGAATACTTTGTCATGACAATTGCTGGTCAAATAGATATTTAAACTGATAGTGGCGCTGGGCAAAATGTCAGGGGGTACAAGTACAAATTGTTTTTGGCAACTCTTCAAACTCATCACAAGCAACCACCCTCACCCCGAAGCATAATGTGTCTTGTGTTTTGAGGGTCTCTTTTTATGTCATGTTACTATATTGACACAGTAGAGCACTTAGGGAAGAGGATTAGGGCCACATGAAAAAATAGTTTGTGCTGAGATTGTTTTGAAATTTATTTAGAAAGTCACAAGTTGAGGAAAAAAAATCTTATGTGTCACAAAATGTCTTTTTCTCATCTCCAAATTCTGACATTTTAAATTAAAAAATATGTTCTCTCCTCAGTGTTGACTTTTTCTGCAAAGTGCCATAATTTTTTTCCTTAAATTGTTTTTTTTTTGTTTCAAATATTTCAGACTTTTTGTTTCAGATATCTGAATCAGAATTGATCCCTTTCACAGATTTCAGATATCTAATTGTCTGAAGTAACTTTTTTCATGTGACATTAAAGATAATCCATATCGCCTACTCTCTGAATCTTATAGATCCCCATTTCTGATTCATCACATGATTTACTACAAGACAGATAAATGTGACTCGAGGAAGTAAATCGTCTGAGGAGCTTAAACATGTGAGCGCATTGACCTCATGTGATTCTCAGTGGCTGATATCTCTCATTGCTCCATATGGACTGATGACAATCAGTCCACTATTCACATGTGCTGGTGGCTATATAGATCAGTTGAGGACAGTGTAGTAATTGATGGTATCAACATCTGCCCGAAATGTGCTCCTTCAAACCACCATGTCACTGCAGTAGAAAAGGTCTGCAGCAGCAGCACCCACATTCAGGCTGTTATCACACATGAGAGAACATGAGAGAACATGATTGAAACGATTTCACTGATCATCACGCCTCAGGTCTTTTGGGGCGAGTAAACAAATTCTTCTTTTTCTTTTTTATTTCTGTGATTATGAGTGTTCTACAGTATTGTTATACTATATGGTACAAACGTTTGTCCACTACTTTAAAGTCAAAACTGCTTCACCAAATGAAAATCTGCTCAAAGATTGTAGGTCAACCCCTTGAGAAATTATATGAATCAGCCTATCATAATAACATCTTAAGGCTGGCTTAAACACCATCGTCTGACCCCTAACCACGTTTTGAACAGTGAATATCAATTGTTACCATCAAATCGGAGATACAGGGTTCCACGATTTAATAAGGTTAGACTGAAGAAGCACTCTTTTGTCCACCCGTAGACTGACCCACTGGCGTGTTCTTATTTATAATTTAGCTATTCTTGGTCCGCTTCCATTTTACCTACGGATCTACATACTTCAAAAAAGTGCGCTCCCAGGAATCTGGGAGTCTGCGAATCTCTTAATCCTACTAACTGTCCCCAAAGTCCACACTGAACTGGGAAAAAGGGCGTTCAAGTATGCTGCTCCCTCTTCTTGGAATCGGCTAAATTGACCTGAAACTTGGAGAGCTTGGGGAAACATCTTTAAAGTGCTTCTAAAAGATTTGGAAAACAGGCACATCTGGCTGTAGATGTTTTGAATGTTGATGAATGTTTTTTTTTTTTGATACCTTATGATTTTGAAATTTGTTCTTTGTCTTCGTTTTCAATTGTTATGTTTGTTTTATGTCTGCAACTGTGTAACTGTGGTGCTGCCTATCTTTTAGGTGGCCAGGACACTCTTGGTAAATAGATTTTTAATCTCAATGAGTTTTTTTACTCCTGGTTAAATAAAGATTAAATACATTTTGTGCACAAGTCAATCCTAAAATTCAATATGGAGCCTAATAATCCTAGATCAAATGTACGTTGAAGGGCCCTGAATATCGTCTTAACTGTGATTGTAATGTTTAAATGTATGTATCCTTGTATTCTTGTCTTTGTCCTTTTCTGTGATGTTGCAAATGGAAAGCTGCTGTGATGCAAAAAACAAATTTCAGACCTGTCTGACAATAAAGTATTATCATATCGTATGATTGCAGTGAGACAGTCAATATGACGATTGTGTCTCCAAACAAACGCAGTGCTGTACCGCACCCTTTGGCTTTTTTTTTGGCTGTGGCTCAAATCTGTGGAGTTGACAGAAGGTAATCCCCACCATGTGAGGCCTCGGCCCCAGTTTGGAGGAGGCGGGGTGTGATTCATTCAAAATCTGCCGGTGCTATAAAAAGAGGGGAAGTTGCAAGTAACCCAACTTCAACCCACAAGATCGTAGCAACACCATCCAGGGCAGTCATTTCTAAAAGTAATAATAATGAATACTATTAAAGCCATTAAAAATGCAATAGTGTGTCTGGTTTTGCTGCCTCGGTTTCTAATGGCAGCAGTTATGTTCTGGCTGCTGGACTTCTTATGCATAAGGAAAAGGGTTTTCTTCAGGATGAAGAAGGAGCAGGAGCAGGATTGCGATGCCACCATCGATCCTCCTCTCTGCATATCCGACTCCAACCGGCTCTTCAGCCTGGAGTCCCTCAAGGCGGTGTGGCACGGTCACAAACTGGACTTCCTGAAGGCAGCGCATCTCGGAAACACAGCGCCCAACACCGAAGTAGTGGAGCTGGAGGATCAGACGCGCAGCCGTCGCATCCTCGATTACGCCAAAGACCAGAGACCGCTCATCCTCAACTTTGGCAGCTGCACCTGACCGCCGTTCATGGCGCGTCTCAAGGCTTTCCAGGGAGTCGTGCAGAAAAACGCGGACATAGCGGACTCCGTGGTGGTGTACATCGAGGAAGCGCACCCGTCCGACGGCTGGGTGAGCGACGACGCGCCCTATCAGATCCCCAAACACCGGTGTCTGGAGGACCGGCTGAACGCGGCGCAGCTCATGCACCTGGAGATGCCCGGTTGCCCGCTGGTGGTCGACAGCATGGAGAACTCCTCCAACGCTGCGTACGGAGCTTATTTCGACAGACTTTACATCTTGCAGGAGGGAAAGATAGTTTACCAAGGTGGCAGAGGACCAGAGGGGTACCGGATCACTGAGCTCAGAGACTGGCTGGATCAATACAGAGAAACGCTGGAGAAATCCAGTAATCTAGTTATTAATGTGTAGGGGTTAATTCTCATTTTTTGTAGAGCTGCTATATGACGAAAAACAAAAAAATGCTGCATATTTTTCCAGTATTATAACTCAAATTAGATTTTTCTCCATCAATAATGGTTTAAGTGTATTTTACTTTTGTCTGATCAAAGTAATTAAACATTGTAGGACGCGCAGTATAGGCTCCTTCATGTCATATTGGACATTTTAGCCATCCTGTTAGGATCCACCTACACAAAAAAAAGGTTAGTTTGTCTGATCAAAGTACTTTTGTCTGATCAAAGTAATTAAACATTGTAGGACAGCGTAGTATAGGCTCCTTCATGTCATATTGGACCATTTAGCCATCCTGTTCTAAGAACCACCTACACAAAAAAGGTTAGTTTTGTTTTTGGACCCTGTTTGTATGTGAACAAAAAAGTATTTTGTGTGTCATAAGTTTTTTTTTTTTATAATTATTATTTCTTCTCCTCCTCTGTGTAAAATGCGCCTTTAATGAACCATGTTGGAGATGTGTGCGCATCACTGTGCTCCTCAGTATATAAGTGAAGTTCGGTTTTTAAACGGGCTCAAAACCAGAGAACCGATACTGATGTTTTTTCATACTGGAGATCGCAATGAAGGTGCATGCTCTCTGCTCCTGCACAGGCGCAACGGTTTTTGTACATATTGTTCCGTTTTATGGATATATTTTTCATATAATAAAAAATGCTTTGATCTACTCTTTCATTGCGGGGCCCTTATTTTTATTCCATACTACTTTAAATTGTTGCATGTTGCATCATTGTGGTTTTTGCATGCAAGGTGGGGGAGCTGTTGTTTTTTTTCCTCCTTTTATTCTCTTTTGGCAAGAACATCATGCTGTGCATAGATTTTACAGCAATTTGGTCTCTTATAGTAAGAAGACAAAAGGATGAATGTTCAATTTCCTGCACAATAAAGCACAACGGGCCTCTCAGTGGATTTCCTCCAGAAAATCTCCCTTTCTGAAGTGCAGCCACTGAAATTGGTGTGGAGGAGCTGAAAATATGAAATCACTTCAGAAATGATAAGATCTCCCAAAAAAGCTCCAGCAATTATTGCATTATTTTAAAGCAGATTCTTTTTGCGATTCACAAATATAACCAGTTTATTCTCAAAGTGAAGAGCAAGAAAAATCTTCAAACTTACATTTTCTTTCAAGAGCATTGTCTTAATTTTGGCACAGCTTTCTGATTTTACTTATTTGTCAGAGTCTGCAGTTATTCTCACACAGTAAATGCTCCAGTCTGTTCCTAAAATCAACTATGTTCTCACCTGCACACATGTTTGGTCTCGGTAATTATGAAATATTGTATTTAGTGGCCTTTTAAAAACTGTTTGGATGGTGATTATAGATGTTTGGTTAATGCTGCGGTGAAAGAGCCGTAGTTTGTTCTGCACAGCCCCTTCCTTTAAGCCTTTGACCCCTCACAATTAAATGAGGATAATCACACTTGATCCTATTACACTGAGTGATATATCCACCTGTAAGGGTCTAAACACACAAATGTTTTCAGGGCTTAGCACACCGATCCCAGAGCAGAAAAACAGTGTTAGGAGTGAAGGCATTTATCTGTGTTAAAGCGCACTACCGCAATATGTGTAACTCTCTGTAGTGAGTTAATGCTGTATTATTGCTCCTATGAGCCTTCAGCATATCTGAAAACACACTAAATACCATGCAAATCAAAATGTGCAAAAAGAAAAAGTATACTTTTTGTAGTTTTCCAAGAAAAGGATTTCATTCAGCTTTGTACAGCAGCATCTAAAAGTGAAGGAAAATCCCCTCAGAAGCGTCAGATAGCAGTCACGACGCAATGAAGACACAACAGGCGAGGGGGAGAGGTAATGTCTCAGACACAGATGACTCAGGAAACCTGATACTCACACCGAAACAACCTATATGTGGAACATCTTGTCAGATGATTTGGTTCCCTGTTTTCTCCAGCTTTCACAGAGGCATTATTCATAAGTCATAACGCGGTTACCTCCAGCACGGCGACTGGAACATAAATCGCAACAGGGGTTTTTAGAAGCTTAAATGTAGTGACAACACGAGGACGCTCATTGCGGTTAAAGTGGGTAATTCTTACCAAACAGTGCTTATGAATCATGGCTTTGAAATAAATTTTGAGTTATAGCTATAAATTTCACTTGATGTTTGAAATTAGTGGTTTTAATGACCGAAGTGAGAGAACGCTCTTGTTATTGTCTCTTGTGTCTCTTCACATCTGAGCAGACAAATAGATCACGTCCTTCAAGTTTGCAGTCGTCGTTGTTCCATCAGGACTTTGTGTTTGTGTGGTCTCACACTTAATAAATCTCAGCCAATTAGCATGCTCACTCCACATTGTGTCCTTGACACATTATGAAGAGCTGTGTTGTTGAGCAACATAACGCAGGGACAAGTCAGCAGCTTCCTTGAGATGCAGACGTTTTCAGTACCTGCGTGTGAGTATTTACTGCTTTTATCGTTGCTATATCTTTTGACTTTAGACAATTTGAACACATCACCTTAGGATCTGGGAAATTGTAACGAGCATTTTCACTATTTTCTGACGATTTCATCTGAAACATAATAAATAGATCGATAGCTGGTTGCAGCCGTACACAAGACGATTGAGGAGAGGAAAATGAGAGAGAGAAATGATGCAGACTTTTGTCCAATCTTTGCTTTTTTCTTGTAAATGAATACATAATTTAACCTCCCCGGCTCCCCAAATATGTTCCCAATAAAGCGTAAAGGCATCACCTGCATTGAACTGATCATAGATGATAGATATGCAGTACACAATGGGTCACAAAGTCAACATTACAAAGAACATATGTTGCTGCTCTGACTGCAGGGGCTTTACAGTGACCTTACTTCCCTGCTCATCTGGAACACATTTAACACACAAACATACAGTACTTATGTGGAGCTGACAGTTGACCAATGCGTACCTGCCTAAATGAAATATACCCCCCACACACACAGTGGAAATTCTTTGAATCTGGATTTCTTCCATGTGCAGTTTTCCATGAATGTGGAGTTTCCTCTGTCAGCGCAGAGGCATATGGGAACAGAGGGTTAAAGGTCTCAGGCTTGGGGGGGAGATAATTAACTTTTGCTGTTTTGCTTTATGACTTGCATGGTTGCTGAGGTGTTTTTTTTTTTTTTGTAGCTCCTCTGGTCAGCTTTGAAGGTGAGGGCCCCTCTTTCCCCCGGGTCGTAACTCCACAAATGAACGCCTGGTGGTGGAGAGTCGAGGGGCCTCGGCACACAAAAATGTTTCAGTTAAACCTGTGTGACTCAGGTTTAACATGTAAACATTCAACCGTGCTCATGCTGGTATAAATAAACTCGCATTTCAACACTCAGGAGGCCAGTTTTAGTTTCACTGTGGACATTTTTCCAGGACACTATCAGAGAATGGAGAGTGTTGTTATGAATGATTGTTTATTTGGGAACTTTTAATGGAGCTTTGTTAACAGCACTGTCACAAGTATTGCCTGATTTAGCTGCCGTAAGAGGCGTTTAAAGGGATAGTTTGTGTGTTTTGAAGTGGGGTTGTATGAGGTACTTAATTCATAGTAGGTGTATTAATTACAGTAAATGACGGCCAGCGTGCCCCCAGCATGGAGAAAGAGACAGGAGCACTGGAGTAAAGCAATACAGTGCTGTGGACGGGGACGGCAGAAAACCGCATTTTTGCCACCTAAAAGAAAGGCTCACCTAAACATTTTTATATCCGTTTAAGTGTACGCTATATTTACAATATTTTCCGACGGTGAACTGAAATGTATCTATACTGTTTATGTTATCTGAGCCTGCTGGCTTTGGGGAGAGCACAGATAAGTTTCACTTTCAGTTCGGTTCCCCGTCAGAAAGGAGAAAGAAAGGGCTGTCTGACGGCAAGATGAGTGGTGAAAATATTCTTAAACTGATATACATTTCTTTAGGTGAGCCTTTCTTTTAGGTGTCTGAAATGTGTTTTTCTGCCGTGCTCGTCCACAGCACTGTATTGCTTTGCTCCGGTGTCAGTCCTGTTTGTTTCTTCAAGCTAGGGACGTGCCAACAGTAACCCACTGTAAGTAATACACCTACTATGTATAAGCACCTCATACGACCCCACTTCAAAACACCCAAACTATCTCTTTAAGTTGCAGCATTAAGAAAGGATTGTAATCTCATATGGAATCCATTCTGATTAACATTCAGTTTATCTCATTTTTACCTCTATAACTGCTGCCAGTTATTCAGACTGTCAGGGACTTTTAAGGCTAGCTTTTTTAGGTCATGGACACTCAGTAACACAGCAGGAGTGTCCGAGACATTTCCCAAGAAAGTTCAGTCTGGAGTGAGAAATTGTTGGATGTAGCGCAGAGAAGAAAAAAAAAAACAAGCTGAAATAGTGCAGCAACAAAGTGGAAAACGATCCGTTATGTGGGACCGGCAGCACTCAGCGTTTACTCCTGTAATGGTCTGATTTGTTGCTTAGAAGGAAACCAGTGAAATGGAAACCAGGAAACATTGTCTGTAACATACAGTAATATATTGCTGGTATACTTTAATGATGGAAACTGAGAGTTTTGTTCAGTTATTGTACATATATTATTGAATATTGGTGTATGTGTTAGTTCCAAATGTGTAAAAACACTCAATTACTATATGATATTTTTAACACTTCAGAATGTAAGACTTGAAACACGTTGGGCAAAAAAATATGTCTGCACTGCTCTCTGTAGGCTGAAAAGCAGTAATGGGAAAGCAAAACTGCTGACTCCAATTCTGCTGACTTCAAGAAACACTAAATATTCTCATTTTGTCAAAGGTTCCTGGTTTGGGAGAGTCACCGTTTCATATAGGAATCCAAAACCAACATTTTCATGAGCTGTTGATACTATATGTTATATATGTATAAAACACATATATTATAATGCATGTGCACTCAAGTACTGTACTGTTTTGACATACTTGTACTTTACTTAAGTGTCTCCATCTTATTCTACATCATACTTCTACTCCACTACATTTCAGAGGAAATATTGTACTTTTTAGTACACTACATTTATCTCACACTTATAGTTACATTTTACATATATAAACATTACATACTTATATGATATGATATGATACAGCACTATATTACTAATCTACCCAGTAGTATACAAAGTATCTAAAATTGACTCAACATTGAGGAACTACACCGTTTAAATATTCTTATGGGTATTTGTTTCGTGATATAAACAGTATGAAAGAACTTTTACTTTTGATACTTTAAGTACATTTTGCTGAAAAATACTACTTCTACTTAAGTAACATTTTTAATTCAGGAATTTACTTGTAATGGAGTATTTTTAGACTGCGGTATTTACCTAAGAAAAGGATCTGAGTACCTCTTCCACAACTGTGCATGTTAAAGGAACACTATTTAGTGAACTGGATTCATCCTCCAAGATGAAATTCATTCATTCTTTAATATAAAGTGATTTCTAAACACATGACACATTTGCTGTACAAGAGTTACAGTTTTTCTGATGAGTCATTCAAGCTCCAAAGGCAGCCTGGCACGTTTCTGTCCCACATTGGCAGCCAGAGGAAATGGTTTTGAATATTTATATTATAAATTACAGTTTTTCTCTGTTGCTTTGGCTCATTTTTCAAAGCAGTCTTAGCTTTCTCTAATTTGTAAGTGCAATTGTCACAACTGTTTAATGGGACATCACAACTCTGTTGCATGTCTGCAAAAGGTAGTAGCTCACACAAAGCACTTCATTCATGCTTCAAAACCGAGTTATTGTGTCAGTAAGTTGGCCAATGGCACCAAAATGAAAAGTTGTTTTGTTATCGTGTGAGCCGTAGTGGTCAAAATGTTTTAGCTGTTTTTTCACCACGACAGTCAACACAGGAAATGTTTGTTATATACAAATCTCTGTTTGTTCTACTTGTTTGTTGCCACTGATTGCTTCCTGTACTATACCAGAATGTCAGTTTTGTCCAGCTGAATGCGGTTGTGTGTCACACGGAGCTTTTTAGATTCCCATTTCAACAGTAAGTCAAAGTTTACTGGGAAAAGTCAATACTGTAGTAGCCACACAGAAAAAGGATATGCACATTTGTATGTATACAGTTAATGTATTTGTGTAGCAATGTGTTACATGTACTGTAAACGGAAAAATCACCTTTGATTTTTCATGTAAAGTCATATACAGTGAACAGAAAACTGTAAAAATGACATCTATGCTAAAAAAAACAACCCTGCAACAATGAAAACCTGATGTAGTTTAGCAAAAAAACAACTAATTGTACCTCCTCGTCATAGATATTTATGGAATATACATGCACGTCTGATAGATTTTGATAATTGAATGGATCATTTTGCATGTGATTGCTCAAACGATGAAGGAATGTTTAGAGGTTGTGAAGAGGACGACAGTTTCAGTGGTTGTTGTGCTGACTCTTTTGCACATTTGCCAAAACACGTGGGATTTGCTTGAACGAATGAGAAATTCTAATCTGTTGTGAACAACAAACTAATTGTTTTGAGATTTGAACTTATTGTTTTTTTTAAAAAAAAAAGATTCTCATTCAAGAATTGAGCCAAAGCGAATGAGGAAAAACTATCATTTATTTATTAATTAGGCCTCTTCTCTGGGCATCCAGCGCGAGGTGTACAAACACTTCTTTTGCCCTTCTCTTGGTTTCGTCGCAGCTGTTTTTTTGCATCACTGAGCATTAAGGTGCGGGCGGCCACACCTGAATTTGATAGGTGTGAAATTTAATGGTGTGCCAAAAAAGCAGGCAGGACAGGAAATAGCGTGGGAAGGGTTGTAAACATAAACACAGCTTGGTACACTTTTCTTTCATCACTGCTCTTGCCCCACCTTCTCTGCTGCTTTTATCATTTCACCATGTTGTTATATAAACAAAAAAGTATTTGTTGAATGAGAAAGGTCAGTCCCTTTTAAAGTGGCTGGGCATCTGATAGCAGTGTTCTTCTTCTTTGGATACAATACCTTGAAAAATATTGATATTTGATACCATTTTCGGTACACAAATTGACACAACATTGAGGGCATCAAATTTTAGATTTTTATTAAAAGATAAATAGCGGTGTGTGTGTGTGTGTGTGTGTGTCAACTCGCTGTTGGAGAGGAGAGAGAGCAGAAAGCACAGCTGGTACCCGTGTATCAATACTGCAGAAAATGAGCATTGAAACCGTTTCAAATATTCAGTATTGATACTTTGATATTTTTTTAACAACACTACAGTGTTGTCATTTCCTGTTTCAAGGTTAAATCAGTTTAAATTCTGGTGGGTAAAGTCACGACCTGAAGCTAATACGTTTTAACCTGTTTGTCATAGAAATTATCTGATACTAAATCCTATCTGACCATGCCTTTATCATTCTTATTAGTACATAGTTTAGTGACAATTTATGTCCACCCAACCCAACCCAACCCAACCCAACCCAAACTGACTTGACATCTAATAAGCCAGGGTAATTGAAACACCTCTGTGAGTGCATCATAATGTGATACTGGTGAACTACAAAACCAAACTGTGAGAAAACACACACAGAGGGAGCTGCAAACCAGTGAGACTATCAGTACAAATCCATCAACATAGGGCTGGGAAATATGACAATAATTAATAATAATTCACACAGGAGTATATAAAAATAGGCTTTACCATGTGGTTATTTCATATAGACTATTTATTTATTGAATTACCAGAAAACATGTTATATAGTGATATATATCATGATAGAAGATTTTGGCCATGTTGCCTAGCCTTACATTAACACTAAATAACTTTTCTCTCCAATATACTGTACTATGCTTTATTCCCCTACATACATTGCAGTACATATGTGTGTGTTTTTCCAACATGGTGTGCAACATGATGAAGATACTAAAGATAAGAGAGAGTCAAAAGATCTAATGCAGTTTTTTGTAGATTTGTAGATAGAGCTGATGATATATCATTTGTATTTCCTTCTCAGATTTTGATTCATTACTTCCAGGCGATGTCATCGTTTTGTAGGATGAAACAACAGGCTGTGTTTTAGGGCAACCTTTTTTTTCCATTTTTCTATCAGCTCTTTGGTCGTTTTTACGGCATTCTGTACTTTTCTCATTTATAAGTTTTTATCCTAAATAATAAGCCAAACCAAAAATAACAATTTCATTTAGTTTTCTTCCCAGAAATGATTGAAATACTGAGATATAGGCCAACTGTATATTAAAAAAAAAGTTGTGTTAGAATCAAGAAGGCCTTGCGACTCCCCTGAAGCTTTGGCGACCTCTAGTGGTTGTTGGGACCCCCACATTGGGAACCAGTGTCTTAGGGAAAGATAGAGGGAGCTACCTGACTTTACTTTGAATTTAAGAGCTTATTGCACTGAGTCCTGGTGACGTAGAAGAGATGCACCACAAGGTGGAGACAGAGACCACCGTCTCAAAATGTGATACCATCAGGGACCGAGGAGGAGTGCCGACAGAGTCACTGTTATCATGCGGTTAATAATCAGCAAGTTGGCTCAGGGGAGGAATTTATTAAGCATCACGGGGCAGGAGAGCAGATGTTCCTCTGATTTCAGGTGGTGCATAAAGTGTGCATCGGTTGGATCTCATACTGTGAAACATCTGACATATTACATTAGCCTCGCCAAGTATCTGATCTTGTCTTAACCTCCTTGTTGTGTCAAGAGCAGGTCAAAGAGATATATAAATCAGGACAAAATAAGGTGGTGATGTTATATATGTTTTATTAAAAGTAATGAACAGACAACACGACATTATCTGGCCAAAGCACGACAGCAAATAATCCCAGACTGGACCAAATACTGATAAGTACTACCCCCCCTGTAGAAATGCCACTTGTAAATCATTAGAATACTGCACAATGTAATACACAACCTGAAATGTACCTCTGCTATGGTGTAAGTAAACACAAGATAACCAACCTATCAGAGAATTGTGATATACAAAACCCACATTAACCGCTGAAGGGGACTTATCTTTGTGAGAGTGATTAATTTGAATATTTTACATTAACTAAGCTCCACATGTTTAACGATGTGTTTACTGTGTGTCAGATGTATTTATCTTGTTTTCCCATACATTCAGTATTCATGAAACCACTTCTCCATCTCATGCATGGTGAGACAAACCAATAACATTAAACAGATTAACAGTTACATTATAGATTTCTAGTGCACGGCCTGTGAAAATCAAACACAGACGGCTAGAAGCGAGGTTGGAAAACCTAACAGCCTCTGAGATGCTGCAAATGAGCTTGAGAGTGATCAATAGGTCAAGGTGTAGAGATATTTATACCTTGGATACAAATGCATGATGGGAAATAGACAGTGGCATTTCCTGAGGAACTGTGAAATAACTTTATCTTTATAACATCTACGTTCAGTATATACCGACACCCAAAGTGATAGATCTGCAGAGAGAGAGACAGCTGGTTGGTATTTGGGAAGTGACATTACCTCCAGGTACATACAGTACTGTACAATAATACTTTTTTCATGAAAATGATCTCTGTAGAGTTATGATCTGCAGCTTTTTAACTGTACAAACTCACAATATGTATTTTTTTAATTTTAATTATGAAATGACAAATTCACAATATGCTGCATGGAGATGCTTAGAGCTGCAACTAATGTTTACTTTCATTTTATATTAATCTGCTGATTATTTTTGCATCTCGAAAATAGTGAAAAATTCCTGTTAAAATATCCCACGGCTTAAGGTGATCTATTATTTGATCAACAGTCCAAATCCCAAAGATATTCAGTTTAAAAATAAGACAAAGAAAAGCAGCAAATCATCACATTTGAAAATCTTAAACCAGATAATGTTGACTGAAATGATTAAAACGATAAATACATTATCAAAATAGTTGCTTCTGTCAATCTACTGACTGATTAATCGTTGCAGCTCGAGTCATGATTACAAAATCTGAGAGCAATTTGTTAACAAATAAAAAATCAATGGTGCAGTTACTTAGTTTAATTATAAATACTGAAAGAAAAGTAGGTTGAGGTTGCTAGTGCTCTGTTAAAATCAACATAATTTCTCCTTTTGTATTATTAACCCATAGGCTGTATATAAAGATGGACGACATGATAGCGCTCCTAAAGTGAAGCCAAAACATCTTGATCGCCTCCTGGTGGCTGGCTGCAGTATAGTTCATAAAGCCAGCCCCCTATATGTTAACAGATGGGCCAAACTAAAAAGTCAAAGTACACGTCAAATAGATTTTTCCTAAAGATGATCTCTCTCATTTTAGGTTGTTCTTATCACACTGATGTATGTTCAAGTGTTAATTTTTCTGAAAAGTTTAGTTTTAATTAGTTATTTGATGCTATAAAAAGGGGGTGAGACGTCATGATTGGCAGTTAGTCTCTCTTGCTCACAAGCTGCAGCCATGCTCGGCTCGCGATTGGTTGGGGCGGGTGACCTTGATACCGCGGCTCCAGCCCCCCGATCACTACTGCGCATATTCTCGCTCCAAATAAAGTCAAAATATCAAGATGGCAGCTCCCCTTTCCGAGATATTTTGGCTTCACTTCTCATAGTGGGAGGAAGTGGAGACACGTCATCCATCTTTATATACAGTCTATGTATTAACTCCATTATTGTATTCTAAATCAACATGTAACAAAGCGGTTGAACCATGATTGTGAGGTCAAATGTCTTAAGAAATACACCACAATGACATCTTTTTACCAGCCATCAAGGTAGAATGTCTTTTATAATTTCATACGTTTTGAATGGGTAGTTCTCAACAGTACGATATAAAGTACATTTACAATCTAGTGTCATGGTTATCCACTTAGTCCATTAGACTTTACATTCAAATATATTCCAGTGTAGTCCAGTATGTCTCACTTTATTAACACAACTGTACAACAGTCATAGTATTTCCTTCGACATTGATATTAAACTCCTTCCAGAGGGAGAGGGTGAAGAGGCAGAGATGATTTAATCAGATGGAGGTGTAGTGTCTCCCAAAGCTGCTGAGTCTAATCTTCTCCGGCAGGATGATGTTTACCGAGTGCTCCGGCTCCTCCTGGCTCGCGCCGCCGGCTTCTCTCAGCAGGTGCTCCCGCTGCTGACGAACAAGCTGGCTGTACTTGGCATTAGCCAGCCACATCTCGCAACGGCCAAAAAACACGATGCCTGTAGTGCCCAGGATGACCACGCAGGTGAGCAGGGCCAGCATGCCGAAGCAGATGAGCTGACCGTGGGTAACGAGGACACCGGGGGAGTGGACCGTCTCCTTAAGGGTGATCTTGAGCAGGTCTCTCTCGGGCGGTCTGAGAAGCTTGTGGAAGGTGTGAGCTGGGAGGGAGTAGTGCTGCGGAGTCAGCGCGAACACTCTGTGGTCCACGGGCCTCGCGCCGACCGGCTTGGACCTGGCCTTCGGCCTGTACTGCAGGGAACACGTGGGACCTGTAAACCATTTCTGGCAAACGCACCGGAAGGTTCCATCAGGTTGACCAGCACATGTGCCCCTGTTGGCGCAGGGCCTGCCGGCGCAGGGCGAGAGGATGGCGGTGTCATTACAAGTGAAACCAGTGAAGCCGAGCGGACAGATACATGTGAAGGCCAGGCCGTGGTTTGTGCAGTTGCCACCGTTGAGGCAGGGGTTAGGCTGGCAGCTGTCAACGCTGATCTCACACACGTCTCCAGAAAATCCAGGGGGACATAAACAGGAAGAGGAGCCCGCTGAGCCATCGACATCCGTACATGTGCCTCCGTTCTGACAAGGAGAGCTGGAGGACAGAGCAGAAATATGAATAGACAGCAGGGCAAACAAGGCTCGCAATTTAGTGCACAGCTTCACTGCAGCAGCGTTTATCCTGTGGTTCTAATAGTGAAGCAGCCATTCAGTCTTTTTTACTGGTAGATTTCATAAATTGTCTTGTCCTAAATCTATAATTTGCGAGGTACCCTGGGGAGTGTCATGGGGTCATTTTTGTTTTTATTTTGTATTCTATATGGATCGAGTTGAAATCCACCTGCTTATGCGACCTCTTTTACATGCAGACGGTGCTGCATTGATTACCTCCCATTTAGATTCACAGAATTTGCTGCTGTCCAGTGGGACAGCGGGTGAAATATTGAAGGATTAAGTGTCCTTAATGGGCTGAGAAAATGTCCCTACTTATAAATCTAAATGACCCATTTAAAAACCCATTGGAATATCTGAAAGAAAGTGTTGTCCAAAGCTGAAAACAGGGCTGTTTTTTATTAGTTCATGGAAAGTTGACTTTTGGAGATGCATGGTTTGGACAGCGACAAAGTGCCGAGCTGCACCATATCGCAATGTGGCTCTCTGATAATAAACGTTCCTTTCATTTTGCGAAAACTGAGGCCAATCTTCTTGGATGCCAAAGTCAAACTAAGAAAATATTTAGTTAAGGTAGAGCAGGCAAAAACTTCTATTAATCATTTAGGTTTGTTTTTAGATATCAGCTCTCAGGGGGGCACCACGGCACTGAAAGCACTTCACTTGTCTAGACGAGTCTTGCCCAGGAAAGCAATCGTGCTAGATAGTGCAACTTTAACTTTATTTGTTGTGGCGCAAGTGCCACTTTGATTATGGTGCCACCCACAAACAACAAGACTGATTAAAATGAGCTTGTTAGAGTTTTACCCAAATTACTTCCCCGTACACATTTGCATTGTAAAGAATGCAGCTTTCTCCAACATTAACATATTTAGTATGTTTTTTTGTCCTCCACAATTTCAAATGTATGCCAGGACTGGGTGTTTGCAGTCTTGTTTCGTACAGTATCTACCTATTAGGGCTGTCCTCAACCAAAGAAATTCTTGGTCGACTAACACTTGTACGATTTTGTTGACTAATCAATTAGTTGATTTGATCGACAGATCTGAGATTCTCCCAAAAGAATCAAACAAAAGCACCACTTTAAATCTTGTGTTTACCAGAGATGTGCTCAGAAGTTTCTTAGAAATTAGTCGTTTAGCATGAAAAAAACATAAAAAACAACTAATTGAATAAAGAAGTCTTAGTCGACTAAGACCAAAACGCGACTAAGAGGGGGCAGCCCTACTATTTATGCCTTTCTGGAATAAACAGAGCAATAACTGGATGTTATTGTATTGAGAGTTTTGGTGAAATCATATTGTGATGATTTGATCATATCACAAAATTCTGTAGTGATTCCAAGCTAATTGTATTTAAAAAGTAATGAAATTATTTTTTGTTTTGAATATGTCAAGATTTTCTTCTGATATAATACATACCAGTGGGCCACAGTTCATTGCATTGAACATGAATTTTGATTATTTTCATTTAGCAATTTTGCAAACATTTGCCAGACTGATTATATGTCATATCAGAATAACATCAGGCTGCAATGTATTTTCATTCTCGAATAATCAGGCAATTATTATCTGCGTTAATTGATCACTCTTTTGCGCTCTAAAATGTCAGAAAAATCCAGGATGATGTAATCACATTGCAAATTTTGTCTGAACAACAGTCCAAACCCAAAAATATTCAGTTTACCTTGAGACAAAGAAAATCAGTAAGTCCTTACAACTAACTTACCTACAAAATAATTGTCATTTTTGCATCAAGAGTGACTTAATTGATCAATTCAACTCCCGTTGCTCGTTTCAGCTTTAAAATAATACAATTAATAATAATGTGATATTGATTTCAGTCATTTCTTTCGCCGGCTCTAATGAAAAACAGTGTGAATCTAATTTTCTGCAAATGAAAAATCTGTACCAGTAACAAGATGTAAAAGGAGCCTCTGCAATAATATTCCTACGCCCACATGTGCCGCATATCTGATCGATGCCGCCATGCTTCACAAACGAAGTGCTGATGAAAACCCGGCGATAAAAACAATCAATATCTCTAACGGTAGCTTGTGTAATTACAGTATACAAGTCCCTTAACATTCTGTCTGTGTGAGTCAAAAAGAAAAATGGCTGCGGCATATTTTTTAGACATGTCTGGTGTTTCATAGAGAAGCTGATTAATGAAACATCACGGAGGCCTTTTTAATGGAGATGAATTCCTCTGGAGTTTGTGAAAATTATAATAAGGCTCAAATTATATTTTTTTTCGAGGGAAGGAGGAGAGCTGTCAGTTCACCGACACTGAGCTGTGGGCTATTGAATAGGTGTGTCATTCAAGTCAATAACAAAGCTGGCTGACAGAGAACAAACATGGTGGGTTCAATCGAGTCTGGAGGGCTCTGTCAGCTAGCTGAGTCTCCGGAGAGTCTTTCATACTGCATGTGTCTGATGGACAGCAGGAGGACGGATCGAGCCTGTTTGTAAAAACCAAAGAGCTTAAAAGAACAAGCCACTGTTTTTGTTGTGCATGATTTGCCTGAAAGCAAAAATTAAACATGATGACTAATGATTATTTTCATTGTCGATTTCATCTGTTGATTATTTTCTTGATTAATCGATTAGTTGTTTGGTCTATAAATGTCAGAAAATGGTGAAAAATGTCCTTCAGTGGTTCCCAAAGACCAAGACGACATCCTCAAATGTCCTAGTTTTGTCCACAACTCAAAGATATTCAGTTTACTGACATAGAGGAGTAAAGAAACCAGAAAATATTCACATTTAGGAAACTGGAATCAGAGAAGTTTGACTTTTTTTTTAAAAAAAAATACTAAACCGATTAATCAATTAAGAAAATCGATTAATCATTGCAGCTCTATTCAAGATGTGTTTTTTTTTAGGGTTGTCAATCGATTGAAATAGTTAATCGCAAATGAATCGCACATTTTTTATCTGTTCAAAATGTACCTTAAATGGAGATTTGTCAAGTATGTAATACTCTTTATCAAACTGGGAGTGGGTAAATATGTTTGCTTTATTCAAATATATGTGCATATACAGTATATCTTATTGAAAATCAATTAAAAACAATGACAAATATTGTCCAGAAACCCTCACAGGTACTGCATTTAGCATAAAACAATATGCTCAAATCATAACATGGCAAACTGCAGCCTAGCAGGCAACAACAGCTGTCAGTGTGTCAGTGTGCTGACTTGACTATGACTTGTCCCAAACTGCATGTGATTATCATAAAGTGGGCATGTCTGTAAAGGGGAGACTCGTGGGTACCCATAGAACCCATTTTCATCCACATATCTTGAGGTCAGAGGTCAAAGGACCCCTTTGAAAATGGCCATGCCAGTTTTTCCTCTCCAAAATGTAACGTAAGTTTGGAGCGTTATTTAACCTCCTTTGCGACGAGCAAGTATGACATGGTTGCTACCGATGGATTTCTTAGGTTTTTCACTCTAGCTTTAAAACCGAGCCCGCTACAAGAAGATCGATTGTGTTAATGCGTTCAAGGACTTAATTGCATTGAAACGATTTTGCGTTAATGTGTTATCACATTAACTTTGACAGCCCTAATTTTTGGTTTAGAGTTATGACTTGTTTCAATGCTCTGTGCAAATGGTGTATTTAGAGATTCTGTCACACTTCTACTGTGTGCCAATTCCAGTACTTAGAGGATACTTGAAGGTGGGTCCCTCAGAGGACCTGAAGGCCTGGCTGAACCTGCGCTTCGTCTCCCCAAATGAGGACAAAACTAACCGCACATTTAAGTGTTCCTGATTGACTCTGAAAGTCAAACATTTCCTGGAATTTGCCCTCCATTAGCATAAATAGTGGTAAATATCAACAGTAAATGTGGTTCACTTGGTAGACTCGCAGCTTCATGATTACATATTTTCACACAATGTACCCAGTTAATAGTAAATATTGTACATCCATATACATCAGTTAACCTCTTCTATAACACACCCAGCCTCTTGACACAAACAAACACTTTGCTACCATTGTGTGCATTCTACAGTGTGTTCTTACAGTAATTGGTTCAGTTCATGTAATATGTTTATCAGCACATTTATCACCACATGAGGGCAAATTCCTGGTAAATAGGTAATGTGGTACTGTAAGGATATAGAAGCCTGAATGCATCATTAAACTATGGCCTGGGGAGCAGTGGATTGTGGGATACTGTGACGCACACATCAATCGTGTCCTGTAATTACCGGCAAAACATGGCTAAATTTCTGGTCACATACTGTACATAGAAGCTTTTGAAATGTCACAGCCTCGTTGAGCAAATGTGATTCATTTCACTTTTTGAAAAGATGAGCTTCAAAGAATCCCTAAATTAGGATGCAGCTTACGATGCTGCCCAGGTTCACATCGCCAGCTACTGCGTAAAGGTGTCTGCTTGTCAACAAGGGGAGAGCACAGTCAACATGGCTGCTTCTGCTGCTGTGTTTATGACAGGAGGAAGTTCTCTGCAATTCCTTCTTTCCACATCAGAGGATTCATGTCTTTGAAAATTCATGCCTGCAGGAAAATTGTGTTTGTTTTGGCTACGCGAGCACAGCACAGTTGCACATTGCTTTTATGGTTTGCAGGGTTTTGCAGTTGCTGACTGAAGGAAAAGGCTGGCCTAAACATGCAGAATGTTACAAATTCCACTTTAAATGAATACCAGCATGATGCCAGGGCTACAAGGCTGACATTCATGTTATCCTTCATTTTACATTAACATGGAACTTCACTTTCGAATCTTGTAACTATCTCCTCTGTACTTGATGATATATAATCAATATTGTATAATAACAATATATCAAATGAAAACAATGAATCAAATTTCAATTACGATTTTGGCTTCCAACGATTATGAAAACAAGATAATCGACATAAAATGATTATTGGGCCGCATTCCGTTTCGCAATGACGCTCTCGTTTTGTCTTGTGTTATAAATCCGGCGCACCCCATTCCTTTACAGTGGTGCGCTCTCACCCTGCCTGGCAGGTCACGGACGGCCACTAGGTGTAGGTGGGTCTAGTCGTGGGAACTCTCCCCGGCGCTGGCTGGCCCTTGCCGGGCGTATTTCCTCCGTGGTGGTGCGCCGCGACCGCCTAGGTCAGCTTGGAAAGATCCGGGGTGAAGATGGCGCTTTACAGCACCTTTCGCTCAGACCTCGCCGCTTAGTGCTCGCTGTGCCCTCTCTCACTGTGGGGAGGGACAGAGCTCCCTGCTCCCACTGCAACTGTCCTCACTGCGGCGATGTCTGTAACCCACCTGACCTCATTTACCATGCTTTTTAAGTGATTATTTTTGTTTTGCTCTCAAAGTGCACCAGGTTGATGCATTTAACTTTAAAATGTAGGATACAAAATGTGTGATTATGATTTTTGCCATAACCGATAATGACAATATATCAAATAACAATGTGAAAACAATGTGAAAGGTGTTGCTCATAGTGATAAACCGACAGAGAATTATCCCCCGATTGTGCAGCTCCCCTCGGCTTTACAGATTTTCAGCTCATCGTTTAGCTGTTCGGTCCCAACTTTACTGTTATTTGGTTCTCACCGCTCTTATATGCATCGTTTTTGGCTGCAGCAGGCAGCCATTTTCAGTGAAAAAGCTCTAAAAACCTACTGTACTCTGTCTACCATTTGGTGCCCATCAGGTAGACACAGTTACCGGCTAGCTGATGAACATAGTGGAGCATTTAGCAGGTAAAGAGCCAGATATTTCCCTCAGGAGGTGGTGGAGACCAAAACGGAGCTAACAGAAAGTGAATATTGGACTTAATCCTCCAAGTGGTGATATGTCAACTTGTTGCCACTGTCCCCAAGTGGCCAAGAAAAATCAGTAATTGCCTGTTTCCGGTATTCACCTGCCCCGAGTCGCTGCACCTCTACAGTACTGTAGTTCCAAGTTGCATCAGGTGCTTGGACCCGTTATGTGCTGCGATTTGTTCACTATCTACACCATGTTCTTTGCCTTTCATGCTGTGTTGTAGAGCTACAGTACACACCAGAAAAATCAGTCCTCAGAGAGTAAAGTTGACTGTGTGACTAATAATGAGCTGGAGGCCAGTTCAAGTGGAGTTTTTCTTCACAAAGTTGGAAACTTGCCAGTTCCCACATTTCAGCAAGCTCGTGTTTGAGGGGGGGAATTGTATCGAGGCGAGCGTCTCTGCTTGTCTTACAAATGTGCAAACACCCTCTCGCCTCTTACAAGTCACAACAGCCAAACTAGGGGTTTGGGTTGTGCGGTAAGGAAGAAAGGAACATTTTCTCTGTTAACAGCCTGCTATTAGGAGCTACGTATTCATGAGCCACAGAGTGGGGTGCTTTCGATTGGCTGGCTCGGCGATACAAAGAGAGCTGACAGACTGCACTGCGTATTGATTATTGCTCCTAATGATATACGAATGGAGATGGGGCTGTAAAGCATCAGAGTATTCCTTTACTCTGATGTAAATGAATACTGAATAGAAAAAAGAATGTGCTGGTACCCGTTTGTGAGACACAGTCCTCTCTTCAGGTGGCAGTTTTCCCCAGCGTAGCCATGGGGACAGATGCACAGGTATCCCCCCTCTCCTGTCTCTATACAGGTGGCATTACCAGCACAAGGCTTGGATGAGCACAGACGAGTATCTGTTGATAGGAAAAAAACAAAACAAGCATGCTGTTTTTAGATCTTGTGTGCTCTCTTTCTCACTTCCTGTCTCCCTGCCTGTTTTTTCCCTCCTCTCCTTTGTTTCCACTCTCACACTCACAGCTCTCCCCACCGCAGCATCTTGTCACCAAGAACAAAAAGTGAGAATAACCACGTTTTCCACAGACAAGCAAGCTCATATGCTGCAACAGAATTACAGATTTACTGTGTGTGTGCTGATAAGGAGGTCAAACAGAGCCAGAAGCCGGAAAAAAAATCTTTCTTACTTTAATCTTCTCCCTTTATTTCTTATACTGCTTGAGGGGCAGCAAGTCATTTTCATGCGATAATGTTCATTGTAGGAATTATTACTTAAGTGCTTGATTTAAATAGCGGTGTCTGAAGTGGAAATGTGACTTTTAGATTGCTTTAATATTTAAATTTCTGCAGCCTCAGTGCATCACTTTTGTGGTTTTTCCTATCATGGCACAAAAGCAGCAGTTAATAATGCGAATTTCCACATAATTATTTAGGAGCTTCAGCTTTCATTAATAATTAGGGGTGTAAAAAAAGATTGAGTATCGTGATATTACGTTTTTTGATACTGTATCGATTCTCAGAACACTATTGATTTTTAATTAATAGTTTACATGCAAAGATTAACTCAGTCAATACTTTATTTAATTTGCAAAGATATGCGTCCTCTTAGTGTACAGTGTCTGCCCTCTGAAAGTAGTGCTATGATGTTGGATGTTACAGGTACTGTGATAAATGCAAATGCAGATCCCACTGTTCTGATTGCATTTAAGAAGTACACTTTTTTTACTCAGATTTTATGCAAACGATGGTGTGTTCTTTATATAAATGTTTTCCTAAAATTATAAGAAATTGCAATATATCGCCTTGCTTACAGTATCGCAATATATCACGATATATTGAATCGTAAACCCCTGTATCAGGATATATATTGTATTGGCTAGATTCTTGCCAATACACAGCCTTATTATTAACCCATAATTTATTTATCTTTTGCCTTAGATCTGTTTCTACTCTAACTTTGCCCGTCTAAAAATACTTTATTCTCCAGACGCCGGCCTCGTTTGATGGCAACTTGCGTGTCCCCGGGGCTCTGTGACTCACCCTAACCTCTGCTGTGTCAGGAAGCGTTGCAAGGCAGAGATACGAGTGTCAGGGCAGCTTAATGAGACTCACCTTGGTCACACAGGCTGCCCACCCAGCCATCCTCGCACAAACACTGCCATGCTTTCCCACATGTGCCGTGTAGACAGCCGGGGAAGGACACGCATTGGTCACAATTCTCTCCTTGCCACCCTGGTTTGCACCTAAAAAGAGTAGGGGGGAAAAAAGGGAACAATCCTGAACTATAAATATACCACCCACCGAGCATCCCAGTCCTGCTCTTGTCCCCATAATGTCTGCATACATTTTCTCTTAAAATGACAGATTCAAGTAGCACTAATTGATGCAATTCCCCAAAATACCAACAGAGATGGAATAGTCATTTTGGCTCATGAGTAGATAGCATTTGCCAGAAAAGCATTTCAAATTGGCTTTGTAACCAGAAGCTTTTTGAGCTATCTGTTAGTATAACAATGCTTTTTTTACTGTTCAAACAAAGGGCTGATTTGGCAGTTGACTTAACGCAACACAAGTGCCAAACAAATCTAGAAAAGAACATAATTGGATCCAGTTGGCTGGATTGTAATTCTCTATAGGGACATTTACAGCTCCAGAAATTTATGGAAATAAGGTTGCCAATGCCCCACAGGGTTCTAGGCTCTATACTGTATCATCTACACAGGAATCTGGGGGTCGTTGTAGTACCTGCACTTCCCTGGCTTCTCACAAAACCCATTTTCTGTGCTGCACCCTGAGCTGCATTCCCAACCTTTGAAACAGAAAGGAACAACAGCTGTTTGCATCAGAGAATCAAAAAAACACAACATAAAACATTCAGAACAATGAAATATTCATCCGTTACACTTTCATTCCTGCAAGCAGAAGAGTGAATCGGTTCAGAGAAAAGAGTTGCACGACTCAAATGCGCGTCTCATGTCAGATGTGTGTCTCAGTGGATTGATGGAAATCTTAAGATTACCTTTGGTGACGCCTGGCAAGACCAGAATGAAGACCACAGCTGTGAGATGATGCATCGTAATATCGAGCAAAAGACCTCCTTTTTATTTGTCCTGCAAAAATATGAAGCAAGTTGCAATAAGAGCTCTCTTTGTGCGAGGAAAACAACGTGTTTATTTTGTTAAAGATATCACATTATTATAGTTTAGATCATGTTTATAGCTTATTTTGTATATTTTACATTGGTAGAATTTCAATTTTTTTATTCTTATTTTATTCTAACGTTTTTATCTATTCTTTTGTTATGATACTGTTTACTTGCAACAACAACACCAAAGCAAATTCCTAGTGTATACCTCTTACACCTGGCAATAAACACGATTCTGATTCTGAATCTGATTTACTCAAAAGTTAATTTTAGGAAAATAAAATCAACCTTAAATGGAGAAATTCAGTACAAATATGGCAACATTGTTATATGGAGTTAAAATATGTAGGTTATCATATTGGAAAATCACACTGCAAATTTAAATATGATTGTAATCATTTAGTGTTTAATCTTTTTCTTCTGGAGTATAAGTCTAATTGACGCACCTGAAACATATGCGTCTGTTCCTAAAAGGCATCCATTACGCACGAGCAAGAAAAAGAGAAAAAGCCAAAATTAACACATTTTTCCTCTTTTAATTTCAACGCTCTTGGGTCTTTGTCTTACCTATGTCGCACCGGCGCAATGTTTCCAAGTGGCTTCAGTCATATTTCATAGACTTTCTTTGTTTTTTAAATCCAAAGCGTCGCGCTGTAGAAAAGAAGTGCCACCACAGGTGCAGCTCAGCTCCTGGAGGAGGACCGGGAGCTTTTTGACGGGACTGCTGCATCGCACCGCGTCCAAGTGGAAACACGCTCCTCCCACTTCATAGAGGGAGGATGTGAGCACCGGTCAGACCAGACCCCCCCCCAGAGACAAGAGATGTTGTTGTTGTAGAGAACATTAGGTGCCTGTATTTTATAAATGCATTCCTGTAATGCCTTTGTAAGTCTTTCAGTGGAAGTGAGGAGGTACCTGCGGGTTATTAACACATCCATCACAGCTTCATTCTGCTTATTTTGCTCTTAAGTCTTTATTAAAATACAATCCAGACTATCCCCTGTGACTCTGAGTCTATGCCATGAGTGGAAGAAGTATTCAGATCCTTATTTAAAGCAGCAGTAGGTAGAATTGGAGGAAATATGATTTTAAAAAAAGTTATTTTTATAAAACGGCATCTGCAAGATTTCACAGACCGGAGGAAAAACAAGCAGTAAGAGCCGATCTGGAGCCTTGCCGTCTCTGAGCAGCTGTCAATTACTCGCGAACTCCGATCAAATGGTCAAACTACTTCACAAGATGATTGTTTGTTTAGTGTGAAAATATAAAGTTACTATTGATTTCAGATAAATGTAGTCGAGTAGTACACATGTGAAATTAATCGGAGTAGAAGAATAAAGTAGCAGAAAATGGGAGGAGATGTACCGCATACCAACACTGATCTCTGCTGACCATCACCGTACCATAATGGAAAAACCATACAACATAAAAGCATACGTATACCATCGGAGACTACTTATTTAAAAAGTAAAGACTCACTCGTCGTCACCCCATTTTGAAATGATATTGAATGACTTCCCTTACACAGCACCTACCTGTCATACATAATAATGCCATATTCTATTCTTAGTCCACTTATTGCTGTCCACAGTCTCTCCTCATCCTTCCCAAGAGCAGGGAATGCTATGTTCCTTCCCACAACGTATATGACTTATGAGAACTAATTATGAGTTTCACTTCTCCTAGACGTTATTACTGTAGATCAGCAATAAACATCTCGAAAATGGTGGCCAAGCCACCGTCAGGGGAAATCTACCACTTTGTTTTCCTAATCGTCTTCACTGTTTATCTCTTTGAACGCTCAAGTATAAGATGCAATATGTGTGTCGTACAGTTAGAGAAAGAAAACCAGGATGAATATGATAAATGACAGCACAGATAAACCCTCATTATTCCAGACATAACCAGTTTTCCTGCTTTCTTTTACAAATACGTCCTCTTGAGCCGACGTTTCTTGATGAAACCGGTGTGTGAGTTTGGCGTCTAGACAGCGAGAGCACAAGGGGGGGATACATATATGAATGCAAATGAGTAAGCAAATCAATTCTTTTTCAATTGAATGGGGATACAAATGGGAGAGCAAATCTCCCTTTCCTTCTCGCACAGAATCAATCTGCATTTGGCAGAGAAGGACAGAAACAAGGACACATGTTATAAACAGACAGCCACGAGCTGTTCTGAGTGGAGGAGGAACGGATGAGTCTCCTCAGATTTGATATAATCTGTTGAGAGGTCTCCAGTCTCATATCCCCTCGCTTTAATCTGGCTTGTGTGTGTGTTTTTTTCCAAACCTCCAGAGACGCAGCTTGTGACATTACAGCGGGGATGTGATTTCCCCGCCACCGCTACCAACCTGATCCACATCAGTCAGTCGGTTTTAATGAAATGTCGGAGGTTTGTATGTGCTTTTATTAAACTGAAGGAGTCCTCCATTGATTTATTCCTTTTCCCAGCACTGATCTCATCTGGTATCTGATCTTTTATCTGCTCGGGTCCAGGGGTGCTCCAGGTTTAAATTAGACATTATGGATCTGAGGATATGAGTGTGGGAGTGTGTTGTTGTTGTTGTTGTTGTTGTTGTTGTTTTTGTTGCTTTGTGTCAGTTCTGACAGTTTGAGGTTAAATTTGGTTCCCACGCAGTGAGAAACTGCTCTGTAAGCATGTGTGTAAACACAATGTATATTTTGGCCTGAATGTGTCCATTAAAGTTGAGATTATCAGTTCAGTGATTCATTAGTTGATAGACAGGAAAATGTTAACCAACAAGTATCTACAGCCAAGCTAGCGACTCTGTGAGGCTTAAAGCACAGCGGTGCATTGAGCTAAATGTTGATATCAGCAAGAGCTGCTACGATTAATCGATTAGTTGTCAACTATTCAATTAATCGCCAACTATTTTGATAATCAATAAATCAGTTTGAGTAACTTTTTAAGAAAAAAAAAGTCTAAATTCTTTGATTCCAGCTTCTTAAGTGTGAATATTTTCTTGTTTCTTTACTCCTCTATGACATTAAACAGAATATCTTTTGAGTTGTGGACAAAACAAGACATTTGAGAACGTCATCTTGGGCTTTGGAAAACACTGATCGTTAGTTGCAGCCCTAATATTAGCATGCTAACATGCTCACCATGGCACTGCTAACATGCTGATGTTTTGCAGGTATAATGTTTACCATGTCCACCGTCTTAGTTTAATGTGTTAGCATGGTAAGTAAGGGTTAATGTACAGCTAGCAAGTTATTGTTGTGAAATAAAACCCAACAGGGGTCCTGCATCGCCCTGAAGGGGTTTATTTCACAACAATGTCTTACCAGCTGTACATTATCTCGCTTATTACACGGCTACTTACTTAAGAAATCAATCATTTGACACAAAAGCGGTCCGCTAGAGTCCAACATTACAACTGCAGAACAAAGCTGTGTAATAACATTTGATAATCAGCACGAAACACGAAGAGCACCCAAGGCTTATAGGAAATCAAAGTATTGGACAAATCTAAATTTTGACCTGATGATGGAGCTATTTGAAAGGTTAAGATACCACCAATCAATCATCCTGAGGGGGAGCATGAATGTCCGCACCAAATTTCATGACAATCCATGTAATGGTTGTTGAGATATTTCACTCAAAACCACAAATGTGAACCTCATGGTGGCGCTGGAGGAAAAATCATACAGTCACCAATGTTATTAGGATAAATCGTTTCGTAACCATGAACATCTGTACAAAATTTCATGACAATCCATCCAGCAGTTGTTAAGATATTTCAGTCCGGACCAAAGTGGTGGACCGACCACTTGCTATTCCTAGAGCCATGCTGCTAGTTAAAATAAAATAGTAATAAAAATAAATGTATATTCGTGCCTTGTCAAATGTGAATAGATGCTTGTTTTCTTATTCTTCCATGACAGTAAACTGGACGTTGATTTTATACAAAACAAGCAATTTGAATAGTCAACTTGGGTTCTGGGACATAATGAGTATTGATTACTAATTTCTGACATTTTATAGACCGAACAGTCAGTTAATTAATCAAGAAAATAATCAACAGATTAATCGATGCTGCTTAGTGTCCGTGTGTGTATTTCTGTAAGAGGTTAAGTGTGAATCACACTGCAGGCAGGCTGATCTCATTTCCAGTAATTATGCGTCCGCAGGGAATGGGCGTTTCATTCTGATCTCAATAATACAGGAGTCTTATTTCTAATCTCTGTGAAGGTCAGTCCAACACTGAGCACTTTTTCCTCCACACAGGTGAAGAAACATTACACGGAGGCACAGTTAGATATGCCTAGTATAGATTCTTTCATTTCAAATCCACTAGAGATCGGAAATAAGTCCATTTGAATTCTCAACACGCAGATGCAAAATGTGGGAAAGTCTATCAGCGCACTCTGAAATCTAATTAAAGAAATCCCCATTCAGTCGACATATACCAGCCAGGGTTTTGATTCAAATCATTTTTATTCAAGCTCTCAGATGGCACATGGTTGGTTTGCAGGAAATGAATCTAGCATATTGAATTCTAAACACAATTATCTGGATAATAACACGTGGCGTGGCTGCCCAGTTCCTCCCCGTCGACTGGCTGTCAGGCTGATCATTAGACAGGTGGAGACTCAATAGGGCTCACTTATACACATGATGCGCAACAGTAACTCTGCCAGTACACAATATATATACATATACACCACACGGACACACGCACAAGTGCATATAAAAGGACATAATTGCTGTTTTAATTTGGGTAGAGCATCTGGTTACGTTTTGGATTACAGCCCACAAATTAAACTCTTAACACATACAGAGCACCGGTGGGATACTTACTGGTTACATACCAGTGGGTACAAGAGAAGAAGTACAGGGAAAAAAAGTTGTAAATACATTTGCAATTAGATTATGATTGCTTTTTAAATTACCCATAAAGGATAACTTTGGTAATTTCCAACCTGGACTCTATTTTCCTATGTTTTTGTGTCTAACTGGCTAATAACGACAACAATTTCTGAAATTGGTCTGGTATTGAGGGAGAGCAACGTAGACGGCAGCTGCTCACGGGCTGCAATATAGTGCTATTGGGGCAAGCTGGCACTGTCATTTACGTCCACTAAAAGTGCTTGATTTTGCCATGACAGGCTCTGATTGTTATCATAAGTGTCTGACATTATCGTTCTGAAATTTAGCGAGGGGATTGTTGCCAAAAGACAACAGTGGAATACATCCATGGTGGAAACCTGAGTTTGTTGTGTTGGAGTACAGAAAGCATAGCTTAGTGTTATCTAAGGTAGATTTTCAATGTCATGGCTGAATATTAAGATGATTTTGACAATGTGGACAAGGTCTTTGAATTTGATGGACGCCCATATTTATCAGAGCCAGAGTATACGGATATTCAGATTTCACGAGAGTCTCCTGGAGTGGAACTTGCATTTTATTTCTCTGTAGGGTCCTTTCCATGACGTTGTCAGAAACTTATAATAACAATCTGAGCCTGTCAGTGGCAAAAACAAGCACTTTTAGTGAAAGCAACGTTAAAATGACGCTGCTCACTTGTCCTCAAGGCTCGTTTTGCAGCTGCCGGTTACAGCGTTCTCCCTCATTACTAGACCAATTCAGAAATTGTTGTCCCTAGTAGTCACTCAGACACAAAAACATGGACAAATAGGGTCCAGGTTGAAAAATACAGATGTTACCCAGTGAGTAATTACAGGATACAGACAGGGAACCAACAGATGTCTGTCTGTACTGTATCACTTCTTATTATAGTTATGTCATGATGCATGTGGCACTTTCACTTAGTAAACAAATCTTTATTAAAAGCTTGTATATATATGATATATTGACATTTGTGGAGTAGCTCGCCGCACTTTTCTTTATACTGTATCCTAATAAAGTTTGTTTCTGAGTGAATGTAAATGTATTTAACTTCTATAGCAGCTATAGATCCATCTTCCTACGCTTAGTCTAATGTTTTTTTCCCCAGCAACAATAACATAGACGTTAATAAGTACTCCATATGAAAAAACAAACTTAACAATTTCCCAAAGTAAATTATTTTTTTTTTTTAAAGTATATACTTTATACCATAACTAGTTTAATTGCAATATTGGCACTGTGACCCCATTTTTCCTGTTTTATACACAGTGATGATATTACTGTTTCCTATAATTCAGTAGGGGCTCATTAATTAAAAGTTAAAATATAAAGTTGTTATTATGTCTTATCTCCTAACATCTCGTTTTCTTTCTTCATACTTATATTTCTCACTTGTAAACGTTCCAAAGTATGTATTTTATTGGTTCCACATGTGTGCTAGCTGTCATTTGGAGTCATCTGAAGTGTTTCCAAACACTTAAATCATACCACTACTAAGAGAATCATCCCCTTTAGAAGATCTAGAGATAAATTGTGCAAAAAGCCCTGAAACGACTGTGCTGCCGGATCAGAGAGTGAGAGTGTTTAGTGCCTCGTCACTTTAGAGAGAATCACACCGGAGAGACTCCTGTAGCTGATAGACGGAGGCAGTGAATTTGGTCTCTTGATACCAATTTTCATTGTCATGATGATTTCATAATGCCCCATGATCGCAGGATGCTGCCAGCTTCAGTCCTCCCATCTCTGTGGGTAACAGGCAGCGAGGAGATGTGTGAGTATGTGTGTGTGTTCGATATGTCGGCTAATTCTATTTTTGCCTCCTGGACTTCTAAATACATCCAGTAATTAGTCACAAAGGAGAAATCCATGTTGCCTTTGGGGATGACTGGCTTATTTAATTGCACGGCCAGGTGAAAGGTGAATGATAAAATCGCCGTCACTTCCTCAGCGGCTTTGACTTTGGCTCCTCATTTCTTCTCGTGTGAGTCCCATTACATGGACTTTAACAGCTGGGATACCTGTGATTACCAGACAGTATACAGGGGACATTGTATCTCCTTCAATTACGCCCTTCGGTAGTTCGACCAATTCAACATTACTTATGAGTACAAAACACTTCAGCTCCGGAAAGATGCTTTTGGTGCCAAACAGCGACAGTATTCACACCATAGTCCAGGTGCGCTCGGATAATACATCACTCTTTACTGTCAGCATGCTGAGAAAAAGAGTACTTTCTCTTTTTAGCCCCTGCAGAAATCTGGGTAGTGGCTGGAAACGGAGAGCACATTTCTCTCCTTCAAATACACCAATTATATGAAAGGTTGGAGAAGGGACGATCTGTCTCCCGCTGACTGGCAGCATACCATACGTTTTCCTGGCACTATCCTGAGGGCTAACTGCTTTGTAGCCTCGGCCTCCGGGGTGTCGGCAGAACCTCAAGCACCCTCAGCTCCGGCTTTCATGCTTGTGCAAAATCTGCCTCAGAATATTCTGGAATAAGAAAAAGGTGAGGAGGAAAGTAATAGCCTCAATATTATTTCCACTTCCTGCGTGAATTAGCAATTAAAGGAGCTCTACATGATATCCAGAGCATTAATATAGCAGCCAACAACTATCAGTGGGCAACTCCAGGGTCTGAAAAGTGAAGCCAATGCTGAAGTGCCTTAAACTTGCATTCTTTCTAACAGCCAGCAGGGGGTGACTCCTCTGGTTGCAAAAAGAAGTCTGATAGTATAGAAGTCTATGAGAAAATGATCCTACTTCTCACTTGATTTATTACCTCAGTAAACATTGTAAAGAGTTTATGTTCATTTAGTAAATTATGGTCCCATTGAGAGTCAAATAGACCATAAAGCAGGGGATGCTTTAGGGTGTGGCTACCTTGTGATTGATAGGTTGCTACCACGGCGTTGTCCGGTCTGGGAGTTGTCTGCGTTTTTGTCTAACAACTGTAACCCTTTCACAGTGTGTTTTCAGTTCGTGAAAGTTAATATTAACATTTTGGTCACCTGAAAATGTCTTATTCAGCATTTAGTTGTACTTAGCTCCGCCCTCTCGTGTCACTGCTGGTTGCAAAAAGCCAAGATGGCAACGGCTAAAATGCCGAACTCAAGGCTTCAAAACAGCAGTCCACATGTCAATGGGTGACGTCATGGTGACTACGTCTCTGTTCTGAGTAGCACTGTTAGCTGTGTGCCGCCGGCTCGGACGTCACCATGTTGAGAGCCGTGCGGAGGCAAAAGAAATGCTCACGACTTTAAAGAGTCTAATGACAGTTTATTTTTTGTTTTCAAATGCTGTCCCCTGTTACAGAAAATCAATAACCTTATCATCTGTGGTTGTCTTTGCAATATGTCCAAATTGTCCACATGTGAATGCACAAATTGGTGAATAAAACGGGGAAAAAAAAGTTTGAAGGCATTGAGTCATTTAATTGTTACATATCGATCTCAGGGCTCACACAGGATAATTAAGGTCATATCATGTCAGTTCCTTTGCCTGCTGTCTTGTTAATGGTTATACCCTCTAATCAGTTATACACACATGAACTGTAGAGTCATCTCTTTGTAGCTTCTCTTGCACTGGTGTTACATCAACTTGGAACTTAACTCTGTGCAGAAAAGGGTGCGATTAATCTTTTTCTAAATGAAGGGATTTTTTTTCATCATGTCCTTTTTTAGCCTCTCTCGGAACAAACTGCTCCTCCAGCCCCAGAGTGGAAACCAAACTTGCTTTGATTTTCTGCTGCAACACTTGCCTTAATCTGTGGCCATTTAACCCCAAAAAGCACCCTTATGCTTCAAATAGGACTAGATGGTTCTCTGGCTTTTTGAGGATCCTGTCAAATGTTAAGGAAGTAAATAAGAGCGCTCCATTGATCGGTGTTTTGTCACTTTGGAATTGCAGACAATACTGTTCTGTTTGGTAATGAGTGTTTAACCTCAAGCAACCTCAGCGGCTGGATCTCCAATATTGCCATAATAGTTTGTTATTAGATGAGGAACATTTTAGCATTGATAGCCTAATTGTTTTCCATTGTTTTAATCATGTTTAAAGCTATGTAAACACCCAGCTTACCACTGCTAAAATTGTCCAATCACATCATAATATTGAAACAAATCAGTGCCCGGCTGCACAAACACAGCCATGAACACTAACTGTGATCTGCAGGAGGGAGAAACTAAATGATGATCTTTGTGGAATTTGCCATCTGCTCAGATGCGAGGCCGTGTATAGGGATGTTTAACTAAATTTCATTAATGGAGACAGTGCCGTCGTTATCTCCATGGCAACTGTAGCCTCTCATTGTCGGGAGGTCACGGAGGAAGCAGATGGACAAGAGTGATAGTTTGTGAGACGAAAGAGAGCAATAGAGAGGGATGACTTCACCTGATGCCACGTTCACCTGATGCCAGTTATTCATTGTCTTGTTACCATGGGAACAGGAGGAGGATGCTGTCGTTTTGGGTGTGTTGCACCTTGCTAAGGGTTTGCATCAGCAGGATGTAATAAATACATCACCTTTTCAACCTGGAAGGAAGAAAAAGTGTGTGATAGGGCTGCATAATTACGGAAAAAATGATTATCACTATTAATTTGATCAATATTGAGATCCCAATTATTTATCACGCTTATTCATTGATTTTAGGGACAGAATATTGTTATTGCACTTTCACATTAAATAAACAGACTGCTTTCACCTACATTTTGTGCTAAATTCCTGCTATTGCACGTTTTGACAGTCAAATTGAGTAATATATCCAGCAATACGCTTGATTTGATATGCAGCTGAGTTTTCTTGGGAAGCCAAAATCGTGATTGTGATTAATATTCGATTAATTGTGCATGATATCCAAAAGTGACCCCTGCACCAGACAAAGTTATCAAAGTGTAAATTCAGACTAAATCAAACAAGGCAGAAAACTGTTGCCACTCTGTATTGGTCCTAAGTAAAAAGTAAATATACTGAGTATTAGTCACAGCACAAATTGATGTCCTGTTAGCAGTGATTTTATGCTTCGCTGGCTCCAAGTTAAGAAACGGATTTCCTGGAGCACGATTTAGCAGAGAGAGTCAGTTTGACCTTTTCCATCACATTCAGCTTTGCCGTTAGTGCCTCCATCTGTTTGAAATCCTCACCAACTTCTTAAGAAACCCTATTACATGACATGTTTACTGAAGAACTTTCTTCCCTTTCTTCTTGCAAAGCCAAGCGGACGTGATGAGCTTTATCGAACGCTTTGATTTCTTTCTGCTTCGGTCGGCCAGTGCGTACAGTATATGTGGCCATTTTGTGTATATTTCCTTCCGTGCTTGCATTCCTGTGTGTGGTCTGTGCGGAAGTGTCCATGCAAAGGTGCATGAATGTTAAAGTGTTTAGCTGGTCTCCAAGGCCTTTCGCAGACCTATCTAGGAAACCAAGGCACAGAGCGAAAATTGCACAGGCGCTGCTGAGAGCTGATAGCCGGGGACCGAAGTAAACAAATAGCAGAACTGACAGACAGAATAGGTAAATAGCCCACCACACTTTGCTGACTGAACCTGTCTGCTATTTATTGGCTTTCCCCAGGCACAGATTAAACACAACCCTTTGCTTCAAACAACCACTGACGCTACATTTTTTCGATTTATGTAACTGCTTGGTCGAAGTCTGTTAATTTGTTGGCAAATATATTCAAACTTTTAAAGCTGTCTATGCAGCTGGCGACCCTTTTAGTTGTGGTTTATTAATGCGCGGCCTGTTTCGTGTGCCTCGAAGGTGCTCTGTCGCCATTGTCGTGTCCATATGTTCGCCTCTGAATATAATAGAGATTAATGGGCGTTGTTGCAGCGCTCTGTGTCTTCTCCCACTCTCCTAGTCTTCAACTTCTATCCATTACCAGCCTGCATACTATCCTTCAACAGGCATAAAGACTATTAAAAGACAGAGTGGGTGGGAAGCAGGCAGACAGAGAGGAAAGACCTGAGCTAACACAACAATAACAGGGCGCCTGCAATGGTACTTAAATTGAGGATCACTCATCCAACCTGTTCATCCCTTTTCCCTGCGTGTGACTCATCTTGAAAAATCTGACGCCTTCTCTCGCACAGACTATAAAAGACATCATCCAGACAAAACCCATAATGTTGTTTAGCACCGGCATTAGAAGCTATATTTAAAGCTACAATAATGTCTTTTATTTCTCCTTGAAGAAAGAAATGTAATGCGTGTCCTGCCCTCCTTTCTGTCACCTGATTAAATCTGAGCGTCTGTCACTCGTCCCAATGAGCCGAACACTTTAAAGCATCATCCTATTTGCTGAGACTGAGGTAATGGCATCAATAAAGCCACCTGCAGGTGTTGAAGAAGCAGGCGATAAATGCAGGCAATCTGGAAATAACTGTGCAATCTGGTTGAGTGATGGCTTGTGATAGCTTAAGGATCACCGCTTGTTTAGTCTGTGAAGCGGATCAATAAGAGCTGAATGTGTTGGGATTGAATTGCACATAAAAATTCAGGAACGCCACAAAAAATTTAGAAGAAAATAATCTATAAACTGTTACTGTTCGACCACATAGTTCCCAAAAGGAGGAGTGGAAGAGTGGTGCAAAATGACGATAAGGCATTCAGGAAACTTCTCACTCCTGCACACATTCCCTTTTATGTCTCCTCACTAAGCTATTTAAACCCTAACTGGCTGTGCCTGAAGGTGCAATCAGTAATCAGTAAAGTATTTTATCGGCTCTTTGCACAAATTGACCGTAATTTATCAGCAGGGGTTCACAAGTGTTGCTCATCAGTGTCACTCCTCTGTTAAATGTCTTCTACGATTTACAGCTTTGCAAACAGAAAGAGCTGGACAGCTCTGTGGTGTTACAGTGTCCATGTACAGGCTGACCTATATCTTTTGTCAGTGGCAGAAATACATTTTTGTACAGATTAAACAAACGAGATTCAACATGTTAATTGTTGAGCTTTAAAGGTGCTGGTAGGCAGATTTTTTTATTTTTTTATTTTGTGGGTTCTTATGTATGCTTGCACACCCCTCTTTTTAGTATTTTTGCTAAGCTAAGCCAACCGGCTCCATGCCGTACATTTTACCTATTAGCGTTGGGCGATATGTTAAAATTTTCCAACCGGCCATTGTCAGCCCAACAACGGACGATTGCCGCACTTGTTAGTCTTTCCAACAATCACCAACTCTGGTCTGGTAGAAATAAACCCTTATTTCACCAAGTTAGATGTGAAGAAATGACAGTTATGCACGTTGTTTACCCCTGTTCTCTCTCTCTCTCTCTCTCTCTCTCTCTCTCTCTCTCTCTCTGCCTGCTGAGCAGCGGCTGAGCGACTCTCGTTCTTCGGAGGCAGACCATTAAATTAGCAAAATAAAATGACAAACATCACCCAAAAACTCGCCCAAAAAATCCCAGCGATGCATTCAGCCAATTGCTGATAGCAGATATATTCGTCCAATCGATTACATGGGATTACAACACCATTATTTATCAAACATCAAAAAAATTAAATATGCATGTTCCGGTAATAGCCTACATGCACAAACAGTATAGTAACAGTACAAACAATTAGGGCTGTCGAAGTTGACGCGATAATAATGCGATAACGCAAATTTGTTTTAACGCCACTAATTTCTTTAAGGCATTAATGCAACATTAGAGTGAAGATACTGGTATCATATGAAATTAGAAAACTTATGAAATTCATTGGTACCAACAATGCCATACTAGCTTGTTGCGAAAAAGCGTAAATAATGCTCCAAAGTTACACAAAATTTTGGCGAGGAAAAACTGTCATGGTTATTTTCAAAGGGGTCCCTTGACCGGAAAATGGGTTCTCTGGGTTCCCACGAGTCTCCCCTTTACAGACATGCCCACTTTATGATATGCAATTATGTTGCTAATTGATTTCCAATAATAAATATATACATACATTTGCATAAAGCAAGTATATTTTCCCACTCCCATGTTGATAAGAGTATTAAATACTTGGCAAATCTTCATTTAAGGTGCAATTTGAACAAATAAAAAAAATTGTGATTAATTTGTGATTAATCGTGATTAACTATGAACAATCATGCGATTTAATAGCGATTAAATATTTTAATCGAGTGCCAGTCCTAATACAAAACCAAAAAAAGAACATCAGTTGCAACATACTCTATGTCTAAGATAAAGGGCTTCTTTTCTCATCTCCCTTCCTCAAAGTAACCTCCTGATTTAATGTTACTATTTAAAGTTTCAGTATTATGCGGTAAAATATCTCAGTTAGAGACATCAAGATCTTCACCTCCTATCAATTCAAATTATTATCAGAAAAACATAAACATTGTTAATTTCAATTGATTTTAGCAACCCTGCACTTAAATCAATAACGGCATAAAATATTTCCACATTTCCACATTCACATGTTGCTCGTGTGCATCTAATGGTGCTCATTATTTAATATTGATTACCTGCTTCCTGCTGTTTTAAACCTGTCTTACAAATGACTCTGTCGAGCTGCAGGGGAGGAAGAACCAAGCAGAGGATAAGATATTCCTCTCCTCCTCTAATTGAATCTCACCTTTCAGTAGAAACCTGTGGCTGCCAGCCCAAGGTTAAGGCAGTGCTGATATTGCCTCTCTGCTCACTCTCACCCACTACACTCCCTCGCTATGAATTATTCACATGCACAGTCACAGCCGAAAAGAGGCCAACGGAGGAGGAGATAAACTCAGCCTCTTAGATCAAGCTACTGTATATAAAGCATTCTTTAGAGGAGCTCTTTCGTCAGCGGCGCTTTCGGTTTTATTGGGTGTGTTTTGTGTTTTATGAGTCTACTCCACCAAATCCACAACATACTTATGAATGAGATGATGTCCGGTCCAGACACTTTTACACTCAAACTGCTCCGACTCGCTCCAGATCATATGACTTTCCTGAACATTTTCCATCAATTGCTCCCTCACGCAGACTGGAACCAGATAATGAGAGTGTCAGTGCTCCTCCAACTGTAACCAACATGATGGACCTAATTTACTTTCTCGTTTTCTCCAGCTCCCATGATGCAACGGGACAACCATTTTCTCAGCCACAGAGCGAGGGTTCTCATTTTAAATAAAATGATACAAACAGCAAGATTGCGGAATAGCACGCTTCCCTGAATTAATTTTTTTGACATCGCCTTTACGGAAGATACTTGGTGCCAAAAAAAAGAGTAAAATGCTTTAACTGAAAATTAAAATGAACAACATATTGGAGTGCAAGAGGTGTGAAAAAGAAGCATCCACATACTGTTTAAGGAGCAGATTTATTCAAGTCTACAAGAGAACGTCTTAAATTGCAAATCCAAAGCAAAAACTGCACTAAATTGAAAGAAACCGACAAAGAGAGAGAGACAGATATGCATAATAGCAAAGTACGGTCTGACCTTGCTCTTCTTATTTTGCTTTTATCACTCGCTGTCTCTCTCTCTCGTTCCCTTTCACTAACGATTTCTTTCACCTCTGCTGAAAAAAGGAGGAAGTGAAAGAAAATAGACCTGATGAATAGACCGAAGCTGAAAAGGAGGCGAGAAGGTACAGGAGGAAGCGGTTGTTCCATAACACCGCAGAGTGAGGGAAGTGGTGTTGATGAAAAAATGATGAAAAGCAGGAGATGAATGGGAAACCGTGGCGGCAGAAAGGACACGGAAAGTCTGCTCTTAGTATAAAGTTTGTTTAATGGTGTGTGGTCAGGTCCTCTGAACTGCAGAGACAAATCCCCAGGCTGAAAAGTCAGGGGCAACAGTGCAGAGGGCATGTCTAGTATGGCCGCTCTGTGAGGCAGGAAAACAAGATGTGAACAGAATAAACAATCAAATCCTCTGCTTGTAAACATGCTCTTTAAATTCCCCAATTTTCCTGAACATGTTTAAGATTTATTTTATTAGTTAGGGATGATGAAGTCCCTGAGACGACTGTTTTAACAACGTTTTTTTTTATCGCGAAGGATCGGCTCGCTTCCCAGCATTTGACGCTTGATGGGCTGCCAACTAGACACAAGGCACCTGATTGGATGAACGCTTTCCCTCATGGGCTGCTGCTCCCAGCTTTCAAACCGGAACCAACGTGGTGGCTCTTTTGGAAACTTTCCTCTCTTGCTTAATGAAAATAGTTCACCGAAATGTGTTTCTGAGAGATGAAGAATGAAGAAATAAGCCATTCAGTTGCTGAATCTGTCTTCATTTTCGATTGACAACAGTTAGATTAAAAGTTTCTAGGGAGTTTCCAGGGAGTTTTGGTGAGTTGCGCTTGACAACATGTACCATTTGGTGAGGATGTTGCTCCACTTTCTCCGGTCTCTGAGTTTTAGTTGTCGATCCACTTACAGCGATAAGAAAAAAGTGAAAAAAAATGTCCATCCCAGTTTCTCAGTCCAAGGTCACATCTTCCAAAATGTCTTGTCTTGTCTGATCAACAGTCCAAAATCCAAAGATATTCAATTTACAATGAAATAAAACAGAGACAAAACAACAAATCCTCCCAAATGAATAGCTGGAATCACAATAATATTATAATTGTTGCAGCTCTAATTGACAACAATTATAAATGTCAGAGTAATGTAGTGCAAATCCAAATTCTGACTTGTACTTCCCGTCGTTATATTATGCCGCTAAACTGCTAAATGTAGTCCTTTGTAAGTCAGTCAAAGCATTCAGTGAAGCAAGGCAATATCACAAAGGCATAATTAACATCCACCACAGTTAGAACCATTGAAATATTAGAGCCTAAAAGGAACTCTACGTGTCTATGTAACAACCGTTGTGACAAAAAGGAAAAAAATAGAAACGATGTTCTGTTATGTTAGTTAGTTTGAAAGCAGTTGTTGATTATTTATTTATTCAATCACACTGTTTGAACTTGGAAACCTAATGGAGGGTAGTTTTATTGATCAAGTCCACATAGAGTTTGATGTTGAGGATGTTTAACACAATCATTCCCAGTCTTCAGAGATGCATTGAGCTTTTGTGTCTTTTTTTTATGCTTCTTATTGTTTAATGTGAATATTTTCTTTCCAAAATGGCATATTATCTTCTTCACTTTTCATGGATCCAATCCTCCAAAAGGAATATATATATATATATATATGTATGTCTCAAAGATGACTCATAACGTTGATAGTGACTCATACTGGGTTTTATGTTCATGTCATTCTGGCAGTGGAGAAATCATATTTTTCCAAATGACAGACGTCTCATTTCGGAAGGCAAGCCTTAAATTTTGCAAACCCACATGTTCTGCTCATTTCACCCTCATTATAGCAGATCCTCCAGCGCGGCCTCATTGGTTACGAAGGATTAGTATCGGCTCTCACACAGGCATCCATCAGGTGCACGATCTGAGCTTGTTGGTTTTTGTTTTCTGAATGTAATCATGTTTTCCTCACAGCAAGCGGTGCATCTTTGGCAATGCGTCCCACTGAGTGGCCTTTGAATGTTTCCTCAGCGCTGGCACGGCAATGCAGAGGAATCACAGACACTGTTGTATTTTTAACAAATTCGTGTCATGAGACGAGGCATGGAAAACACATCGCCTTGTTTGTTGTCAAGGCGAGACACCCCAGGCAAGAATATTTTTCACGCGCTGGACAATTTTGTGCTATTCTGCTTCCATAACACGTCTTCTTTCAGACTGGTGTAATACACGTTTAGGTGTTTATTTTATCACACTTTGTCTATTTGCATCTGTAGATTTCTCCTAAATATACCAAAAGATGGCATTAGATAATACCTCATTTGCATATTTAAACATTACATTTCAGAAAACTTGTAATTAGGGCTGTCAATTGATTAAAATATTTAATTGGGATTAATTGCATGATTGTCCATAGTTAATTGTGATTAATCGCAAATTAATTACACATTTTTAACTGTTCAAAATGTACCTTAAATGGAGATTTGTCAATTATTTAATACTCTTATCAACATGGGAGTGGGCAAATATGCTTGCTTTATGCAAATGTATGTATATATTTATTATTGTAAATCAATTAAACAACACAAAACAGAGGTCTGAGCAGAGGTCAAGGGACCCCTTTTGAAAATGGCCATGACAATTTTTCCTCGCCAAAATTTAGCGTAAGTTTGGAGCGTTATTTAACCTCCTCCGTGACAAGCTAGTATGACATGGTTGGTACCAATGGATTCCTTATTATCGCGTTAACTTTGACAGCCCTACTTGTAATACAAAAAATAATTGTCTTAATGTAAATAATCAACTGGGGAAGTTTCACGGTGATATCTATTAGTTAATTTTTTACCCTATTCATCTGTAGTATCTTGCAAAATGTATGGAATTTTACGATACATATCTTTAAAGGCTTATTCCTCTCACGCTCTTAGCCAGAAATCTCCACTTCACCAGCAATTACATTCACCAAACATTCCAGTTTCATTCGTATCTATATTTTGAAGGTTTTTACAGAGAGATTTGATCATATATCTTTCATACCCTGATTTATAGAACATTTTATTCCTAAAAACATGGATGTTGACAGTGTTTTCTGATTTATGGAGTGATAAAAAAAGAGATATCTAAAATTCCCTCTGTAAAAACCTTTGACTCTAATATGTCAACAAAATGAAACAATCATTTTGAACGTGGCTTTAACCAGTGTTTCTGGATTTCTGATCTGGTAATGTATGCAGATTAGCACATATTTGATAAGATAATGCCTCATTTGCATATTTAAACATGCATTTTCAGAAAAAACTCTTGTAGCAATAGAAGTTAATGCTGATGTTTAATAATCTCCAAATCCTTTACTTGAATCAACACCAACTCCATCACAGCAGCAACACACTGAACCCCCACACTGCCTTATCTTATAATCATATACTTCACTATGTGATTAATGTGATGTGATTGTCTCTATATGCCAACTGAAGATGAAAGACACAGAGCTCCACACCAAAATAGAAAATGATAATGATCTTTACTGAGCGTGTCATTTTCCTTTGTCATGCCGACGTGTTATGACTAGAATGAAAAGACTGCTTTGAGTGACATGTAACTTAATTATAATCCCTGTAAAGTTGCAATCAGCCTGTTGCTTAGAAACAGCAGCTTTATAACACCTCGTCAACTCCAATAACTGTATACAGTCGGAGAGATAAGTGTGCAGGTTTTGAATAATCGCACCTGTGTGAGAGGAAAATGTGTCAAAGTTAAATGTTTGAGAGGGGGGGGGCTGTCTCACACCTGTGTGACTTCTCTTAAAGGACCAGTGTGTAACAATTAGGGGGATCTATTGGCAGAAATGCAATATAATATTAATAACTGTGTTTTCTTTAGCGTTTAATCACCAGAAAATAAGAATAGTTGTGTTTTCGTTACCTTAGAATGAGCCGTTTATATCTACATAGGGAGTGTGTCCCTTCTTCATGGAGTTCGCAATGTTGCACATCATGTTTCTACAGTAGCCCAGAACGGACAAACGAGTCGATAACGTTACTCGCTCCCGTTACCGCCACTTCATAACTCTTTCTTCACCTCTCACTTCCCTAGTTGGTTGTAATCTGCAACCTCACTCCCAGATATCCTACACACTAGACCTTTAAATACGAATTGTGATAATTAAAGCCTGCTCATAAAAGAAAAATCTTAAACACACTGCAAGTCACCTCTGTGTTAGTGCTACAGTGTGACGGCATGTCATGGAGTGTTTTCTTGTGGGTGAGAGGTTTTGCTAATTACAGCTTGCCTATATAAAAACTCTGTTGCCTCAGGGCAAAGATGCCACCCAACAAACTTCTTGCTTTCTAAAACGATACATTCAGCCGTCAACTCAACAGACAAAAAATATAACACAAGTAGGGCTGTCAAAGTTAACATGATAATAACGCGTTAACACAAATTTGTTTTAATGCCACTAATTTCTTTAACGCAATCAATCTTTTGGAGGTTGTAGCAGGCCCAGTTTTAAAAGCTAGAGTGAACTGCTATAAAACTACAAAACCTAAGGAATCCGTTGGTACCAATCATGTCATACTAGCTTGTCGCAAAGGAGAGTAATTAATGCTCCAAACTTGGCAAGGAAAAACTGTCATGGCAATTTTCAAAGGGTTCCCTTGACCTCTGACCTCAAGATATGTGAATGAAAATTGATTCTATGCGTACCCACGAGTCTCCTCTTTACAGACATACTCCCACTTTATGATAATCACATGCATTTGGGGCAAGTCATAGTCAAGTCAGCACACTGACACACTGACAGCTGTTGTTGCCTGTTATGATTTGAGCATATTTTTTAATGCTAAATGCCGTACCTGTGAGGGTTTCTGGACAATATTTGTCATTGTTTTAAATATACAGTATATATTAAATATATAAATACATTTGCATAAAGCTAGCACATTTGCCCACTCCCATGTTGATAAGAATATTAAATACTTGACAAATCTCCCTTTAAGGTACATTTTTAACAGATAAAATTAATTTGCAATTAATCAAGATTAAATGTTTTAATCGACTGACAGCCATAAATACAATATATACAGTATTAAGTACTCTATATGCTTGCTGCTTTTCTCCATCGTTTGTGTTCAGGCAATCAGCTGCTTATTCTTTGATCGTGTGGGTGTAACGGAGAAAGAGGAAAGAAAAGGCAATAAGATATCTAATTAGGTGTAAGCCTTCAGGAAAATGAGACATCTGATTAGCGTGTCCTCCTCTTGGTCGTGGAGAAGGAATCCAGCATGATTCATGAGAGTGGTCACAGGTAATTTTGTACCGAGCATTTACATTTCGCAGGGAAATATGGAGAAATGACTCATCAGTCGACAGATTATCAGCGAAAGTTACACCCTGTTAAAACTTGTGAACTTGCCTTGCCATGAGGTTTGTTTGATGTGAGCCATCGGTGAAAGTGTAGCCACTTACAAAGACTCAAAGCAGGTTTCCTCAACACATTACAAATAGGAAAGTAAGGGATGCAAAAGATGCTTAGAAACACATGCATTAGATGACATCCAGATGCAGCCGCTCATATATGCTTTTAAGCTTCACTGCTGCTGTTGTGTTTGTGAGATTCAGTGTCACAACATTGCCGCTTTGCAGCTGCAGCTCTGCACAATTCATGAGAATTGTAATCCAGGGGGAGCGATGTGAGATATACGTCTTCATTCGTCACAGAAGTTCCTCCTGTCTCGGTGTCGTGAAAGTGGGTTACAATAATAGCTCTTTTTATTTCACACAGGCTTCAAGTCTTCTAGTGGGGCTCTTTAGGTTTATCCGTTCATAGTTGTGGATTGGGAATTTGCAGGCATCCTCGAATAATCAGGCTATTAAGTCCCATGAGTGGAGGGCTCACAGTAACACTGGTACTTGAAACACAATGACCATAACCTAGAACTCATGTACCAACCCACTGAACCAATTCTGCTAAAATACAAGCACATTTACTGCTTTACACTCAGATCGCAGTTCTAAACCACACTTTTTTTCAAAACGCTACACTCAAGGTTAATCTTTTGTGTTCTCGTTGAACAAAATGCTAAACTTTCATTTTGTACTATCCTCTCTGACTCCTCACAAGGGCAAACATATGTTGCACAATTATTCCATTAGCAATCAGAGCTTTAGCAATGAAAAGGCCACAGGTGAAGAGTTAGAGGCGGATTGGAAGAGCAGGGAAAGCCTTGGGCTATGTTCCAAATCACATACTTTTTCTTTTTACTTTTAGTACATACTGCAGCTTACAGCTTACATAGTACTGTTGCATGCAGTATATATCAGTGGTGGCTGCCTCAAATAACCAAAGATTAAATGTTAGTTAAAATGACTATGCAACCCAGAGTGCAGTCAGACTACCAAACGTACAAATTGCCATGGCAATGCCAATGATGATCCCTAACGACGATTGAATATCAAATGTGTCTATTAAATATTTCTCAAATTAAATGAATTTTGTATCTGTGTTTTCGACCATACGGTACAATGACAGCTTGTTTGGTAATATTGTTTTCATAATTTTTTAAAAAACCTGCCAAATGTTGACAAAAGCAGCCCAAATTTCATCTACCAGCCCATCGCTATTTTCCCCCACCCAGCTTTATCAAAAGTAGACCAATTGGGCGGAAACCAGCCCAGTCTGACAACACTGTTTCTGATATTTTAGTGAGAAACTGGTTTAACTATGGCCAGTGTGTTCACCAAAGATAAACAGTGAAATGTGAGATATGAATGCATTTAAAATAATATAGCTGTATATGAATTGTTTTTTCTGTGTCCTGTGTTTTTAAGCAGTGTTGATTCAATTTAAAATTATTTGAATTAAGTCACTTATACTGAGATAGAGTAAGATAAATATAGTTACAAATAGTAACAAAATGATCTGTGTGCAGGTTTGAGAAGAGATGATCCAGTTTTGGCGAGCCAGGATCCATCCAAGGAGGCGCAGGAACAGTATCCAGCCTACTTTGGAGCGACAACAACCTTCGACTTCAGAACAGATACCGTAAGCACATGATCTCAACTAACACACGACCTGGCTAGTAACAATATTCACACACACAAACCACACTACTGAGTCATTCGCTCCTGAGTCAAAACCCAAATATCATGAAAGATCTTAGTTCATTGTAAATTCATAAGTGGTTGAGTGCACAGAGCTACATGAGTATAAAGAGACTGTCTGTATATATACGTAGTAAGTGTAACAATGAACATGCAAAAGGCAGAAGTCTCCTTATAACTAATTCATACAAGTGTTTTCCTTTCATAGTGTTTTACATTCAGTGTTCAGTTGGTTCTTAGAAATGTCTGTTCATATGGTGGTGTGTGTCATTTGAACACAAAATACCATTTTGAGAAGCCATAACATTGTTTTGAAGGCAGACTTTCATCTTGCATGATATTTGTGGAGTTTCACCTTTTGTGTGTGTGTGTTTTTGGATCTGTGTGTTCTGAGAATATGAGGTATGCTTTCAGAAAACGTGTGTAAACAATTGAAAAAAAATAAAGTAAAGAAACTGTGCCCATACAACTCCTCATAAATACTAAACACCGACTTTAGCATATCAAATCTGTCATCGCTAACAGCAGGAGACAGGGATGAATGACAATGTCAGTCCACAGTTTGACTTTCATCAGCACCATAAACACAGAGAGAGAGTGGAGAGAAATACTAACAACTGTGGGATGACATCCACTCCAGTTTGGGGGGCAGCTCTCCTGAGCCCAGCCTGCATGTCCCTCTAATAGTCAGGTCACTTCTTTACTAGGCCAGCATCATGTGCCTCTGTATTACAGTTGGGAAGTCGTAGCCTAACCTAGGAGAATACTGGCATCAGGCTGCCACATCCTGGCTCTCTGTGAAGGACCAATTGCCTCTGCAAAGGACCTTACAGCTCGGAGCAGCCTCTGCTCTCTGATCCATCAAAGTCTCAATATGTGCAGTGGTGGTGTGCCCAAAGCTCTTTCAAGGGAAGGTTAGAGTTCTTTCTTGCATCCTTTATTTCATCAGAGTTGAGAGGGAAGATTGATGATCTGCAGCAGGAAATCCCACCGAGTCATCAGCTCATTCCTGCTTCTGCAAGCTAGTTTCGAAGTTGGAAACCTCCACCCTGACGGCCGAGTGGAAGATGATACTTTAACATTTTAGTCAGATATTTCTCTCATCAGGCCTCTCAGTGACAGCAACTCTGTTCAGTGTGTCTCTATTGACACAAGTGACAGCATAGACCTCAGTATCAGCAGGGGATTTGCACTACTGCCACGAGCCGTGTCATGTGCCCCAGTCTTTGTCTGACGCAACTGGCCCTCCAGATGCCCTCCGGTATAACCGTAAGGAGGATTTTCTGGGTGTTCACAGAGTGTCTATACAGTACCATATATTTCTTGTGTCTGGAGCCTCTACTTGAGCTCCTGCTGTTGAAAAGAAGGCAGGGAAGGAGGGATCTGAAGGGGAGGATGGCAGCCCCCCATCTAGCTTCCAGCTGGTCTTGACCGCGGCCCGGCCAGATGAACCTGCCCACCCTCCTATCAACGCTCAACCATTAAAACTCTCAATTCAGCCATGAGCTTTCATGGTCCACAGTCAGATGGGCTCCTGTGTGGCGTTGCCCACCTTTTTAATCCTCTGATGTGGATCAGTTACACGTCCCAAATCATCGCTGACAGTTTCACAGCAGGGAGATGCAGTTATCCGATTTCACCTACCGAGCCTTGTTAGAGGGCAAAGCCTGCGAGTGTTTGCCTTCAATTTAATAGCATCACCGCCCATTAAAATATCAAGTTGTCAAAAGCAGGAGGGACCTCTAGAAGTCAGCACAGGGCTTATCTATTGTGCAAGGTGACAGGTTATTAATGAAACTTTTAGTAACCATTTAGATATTTGTTATTTTAGTATTTCGATGTTTGATTTTTGGGTTGTACTGATCTAACTTTGGATTTTTTTTGCCTACAGATCAGTCAGTCCAGACTTATATATCCTGACAACTATTGGATGGGTTGCCATGAAATTTGGTACACACATTCATGTTGCCTTCAGGATAATTTGTAATAACTTTGGTGATTCCCTGACGTTTCCTTACATACATGTTAGTGCAAAATCTTAGTTTAGTTAGAATTAGATTCTATTTTAATGGTGAGTCCTCTTATATTAGCAGCTCCCACATACATTTACAGATACATAAATCATGAATCAACAAGTTTAAGTTCTCATTACCATGCAGAGAGTGAGGGAAAATTGTACAGCTGAGGGTCCTTGATTTAGAAGGACTGACTCAGCATAACCTAAAGCTGTATTACACATTTACAGTCCAGCAGATATTCCAGCAGAGCGTTGCCAGTTTTTAAAGAGGTACAAACATCCACGATTCACGGCACAAGCAACTGCAAGGAGAGCTGCTCCTCTAAATTAGTCTCATGTTTCAACGGCTTTTTATAGTACAGCTGTCAAATTATGACATGTAATTTCCATAAAAATGTCCATCGAGATAATTAAACCGACGTCTCCCTGTGAATGTTTCTATTTGCTCTGTGTCACGTTGTAACCCCCCTCCCTAGTGCTTAATGAGGGTTGATGAGTGTGTTTATTTAATAGGTATCGTGTTGTTGTCGTAGGTAATGATGTTGATGTATAAAATGATCTTATTAATGTACAGCCATGAAGTTGTTTTACTTTATTATATTAGGAACAGAGAACATTTAAAGTAATAAGCCATTTTTGACACTTTTATTTTCACAGACAAAAGCTCATGATGTGTCAGCGTGAAACCATTTCTTCCTACTACAATGATATTTCTGGTCTCTGTGACAAAGGCTGTGATTTGATCCTTTTGATTTGATTCAAGCTTAGCTATTTTGCATTTTCATAAGTACACACTTTTTACAATTTATGGTAATTATCATACTGTAATTCAGAAGCTGATAGAGCACATGCGCATTAAAGAAGAACCTACTTTTCTACTTTATTATCCAATGCTCATAACATGTACCTACCTAACAATATTTAATCTGATATATACTGTAGGATAGTACAGTATATTAAAAATAGTACCCTTATCATTACTTTCATTTTTAAAAAAAACACTAGAATGGGAGATAAAAGTATATTTCATTTTATTTGAGATTTTATTTGTTTACACATATAAAAAAGGTCAAAGTTGATATTACATAAACAACAACAAATGTGATGGAGAGGTGCAAAAAGCCCTTAGAGAGGCTTGATCAGGGCACTCTCCAGTGCATACCTTAATCAATTATTAAAGGAGAATAAAATATTAAAAAGGAAGGTAAAGAGAGAGAAATAATTATTATGGTAAATGAAAACTCAGAATTATTAAGCAATCTTACAGAGATAATCCATAAGGAAAACATTGGGGAGATAAAAACAAACTTTTAATGGCTTTCTTAAATTGTTCTGGTGCCAACTTTTAAAATACGAGATGGCAGAACGTTCCATATCACTGATCCTCGGTAAATTACGTAATGTAAGTAATGATTGTTATAGACAGTAGTTGTATTCAAAGATTCTCTGTAAATGGAAATCATTCTACAACTGAACTGATAATGACTTTTTCACATATCAAACCCCCGCTTTAAAGGATAATACCCACACACTGTTCATTCACAAGATGATTATCTGAGACCTTTCCACCTCGAATATTATCCTCCGTGTATTCTCCTCATCATTCTCATTCCAGAGATGTTCTCATAATCGGCACAATTACAATTTCTGGACTTCACTTAAGATGTATCCATGTATGTACAGAGAGGATACGGCGTATACCTCCTTAGTCAGAAAGAAATAATTGGTCCCTCTGTGGCTGCACACCAGTCGTCATACTATATATGCACCGAGAGGCTCTGCTGTAGCCATGGTAACTGAGAGTTGCATTGATATCCCAATTTTATTTGAGCAAACATACATCAATAAAAACCATAAAGCTACTAGATCCCTCTGTTTCTCTCTCTCTCTCTCTCTGTGTAACTGCAACCTCCACTCGCCTACTCATTGTGTCCATCTGTTTTCTCCTTCTTCTCTTTCTATATGCTTGAAAAACTAACTCTTGCAGATAGAAGCACCAACACAAAATGCAGTATGTAATGCAGTATGTAGAGTTGAGATTAAATCTGGATATTTAAATATCCCTTTAAAAAAATGTTGCCATAATATTATATATTATTATTTTCCAGTTTCACAAAGTTAAATCTTTTAATCAACTTCAGTCATGACCGTAGAATTTTAACCCTTTAAAAGCCAGTTTGTTTACATAATGCCACTTGTTTTTACTGAGAAAAAACAAAAAAAACGCATAAAAATGTAATTATTTTCTATCTGGGATATGTCAATGATTATTAACATTGATGCATTTTCATTTTTTGTGCAGTATCAGATAAAAAAACTCCCACTTGTTACCTTAGAGGACAAAAATGCCCCCTTCCTAAAACTGCTGTAAAAAATACTATATATTCATATTATGTTCCACTTTCACTAAGTTAAATTTTTAACCAACATCAGTCCAGATCATCACTACAGAATGTTCATTAATTTTCAGAATTTTAACCCTTTAAATGCCTATTTGTTTAAATAATACCATTGTTGTTTTTATGAAAAAAATATCTGATCAGCCATAACATTAGGTCAGCATGGGCACCCTGACCGGTCTGCAGCTATACACCTTTCTATCGGAACCAGCATTCACTTTTTCAGCAATTTGAGCTCCAGTAGCTCTTCTTTTGGATCGGACAACACGGGCCAAGCTTCGCTCCCCACGTGCATCAGTGAGCTGCGACCCTGTTGCCGGTACACTGCAGACTGGGAGCAAGAGCTGCAGTTTTGGAGATGCTCTGACCCAGTCGTCTAGCCATCACAATTTGCCCTTGTCAAAGTCGCTCACATCCTTACGCTTGCCCATTTTCTTCTGCTTCCAACACAAAGTTCAAAGTTCAAAATGTTCACTTGCTGTCTAATATATCCCACCCACTGCCAGATGCCATTGTAACGATATAATCAATGTTATTCACTTCACTTGTCAGTGGTCTTAATGTTATGGCTGATCGGTGTATATTTTCTGTATACTAAATGCTAGGGACATTTCTTTATTCACAGTCTGAGATATGTCAATCATTAGGAACAACATTGATTCTGATGCATTGCATCAAACACTGCAGTGCTCCATAATACAGCGGCAATAACTCCAGTGGGAACCAAGAAAATAGCACGTATTTGCCCCATATGGCAAACATGAGAAAATGGCTCAATCTGGTATAGTAAAAACTAAATTTGAAGCCAGGGCTCTAGACTGAATGCATGATATAATAGATTGTGTGATTTTATGCTGTAATGGCCGTGGGCTAAACAAATGTGGTTTTATTATAGGAGCTGAGGTTGAACTTCCAAAATTACAAAAAAACCCGAAAGACTCACACCCTTGCCAAAATTTATGCCATCATCATAAACACAGCCAAAATGATCGAGACAATTAAAAAGCCAAAATGTCTCTATGCACACGAGTTAATGGTTTGACTTGATCTATGCAGGTTGCACCGACTGTGGAGCTGAAGGTCACTGCTGAGAGAAATCCTCTGAAGCCAAAGCAAGATGAGACTCGGTTACAGCCCCGCTCACTCCAGCAAGGAGGTGATTAAGTTCCTGCACTTCGTTCTGTTTTTTTTAAAACAAGATATGAAGCAAGAATACCAATGTACTCTGTGGAAATAATGATATGTAAATGATTGCCACCTGTGAAAATGAAAAGAGCCATCTAGCAGTAGGGAATATTTTTATTCATGTTTGAGTGATCTCTCTATCTGTACTGTGTTTATAAAAGCTTCCCAGTTCTTCCTGCTTTATAATACCACTGTTTGTACCCACACAGCACAACACAACACTGTCAACTTGGATGTTTATTCATTCGTGGGCCATCTGGAGAAACTGAGAGACATACAGTTTGATCCACTGGTGGTTAATGGTGAGTAATGACGGCATCATTTTAAATCCATTACAAGGGATATTAGTGGAAACCTGACTGATACACAGACGTATCTCTAACTTCAGATGGCTTATTTGCTCTTCAAAAAACCATCATTGTCACTTTACTGTGTTTAATACAGATTAAACACCTGTGTTAGTTTTCAACATGACATACCAGTGAAATAACAATGTATACTACTTACACAGCATAAATAACTGATTATTATTAGTGCAATGAGCTTTCGCACCAGCCTAAACAATGCTATGGTTTGTTTGGGCAATGTTTCCTACTCTAATCCCAGTATCGCTTTAACTGTGATTAGAGGTTACTGGCGACCCAGAAATGTATCCAGCAATATCTCTGTCAAATTTACTGCTAATGAAAAGATAAATGCACCGATGGAAAGATGAAGATTTTGCCATTATATAGGTGTAGGGGGTGATGTTTGACCCTGAAGTGACCATGCTCCTTTTATTTGGTTTTTGTGGTTTTCTCAGGTTAAAAGCTTTTAAAGAGCACCCTTAAAAACAAAGAGGTAAAACACTGACATCTGATCTTATCAGCTTGAACACACCTTAGAAATTATCAAGAGTGTTACGCCCCACCCTTGGGCAGCCCTATTGGGGCGAACAACACTTAAACACTGACCTAAACCAACCACAAAAGACACCTTTTAAAATTCTCAAAATTCAAAGGATTTATTAACAAAGACATATAAAAAGGCATGAACTGAGAGGCAGCAGAACCAGCAGTCCCCACACCAGAAGCCTCTCTCTTCTGCTGCTGGCACAGGAGCTTTTAAACACCTCCTTCCCTGAGCAAATGCAGCACACCTGGGCACCTCGTTGAGCAGTGCAGCAGACCTGGGCAGAGCTACTAGAGAGGGAAAAGAGACAGCAGCACAGAAAACACATACAGCCGTAACAAAGAGTCATAAAATCAGTGCACTTAAGCGCCTATTTTGCGGTTGAAAAATGGCTGCCACGGACCAAATTTGTAGTTACCCGATATCTTTATCTTTTCATAACATATAGACCTACATCTGTGCCAAATGTGTTGCTTTTATTGCAAAATGCACATTGTTATGCTCAACTGCCCTGCTATTGTAATTTCCCAAAATGGTAGTTTTTAGAAAACAAAAAGCAGATTAATGTACATTTGATGCACTGATGAGTATTTACAGCACCGGGATATTGTTGAATAAAATAAATTCAGTGCCCTTGTTGACTGTAATGAGGGAACATGTCACCCAGTGCAACAGTATAGTTTTTGGACAACGAGCTTAAAAGTCTCATTATGCAGCAGAACGGCCTCTTGCATGGTTGTGTGTGTGTTTTACTATTTAAGCAGACAAGTCCTTGAGAACTGTTTCTTATTTAAAATAGCTGCCTGGCAAAAGGCAAAGCCTCTTGAGGGAAGGGGGTAAAGACATCTCATATGGTAATAAGGCAACAGCAGACATCCAAACATTGCCAACACATGCACTACTTACATATAATTACAGCAAGCATTGCATAAATGACAGTTCAGCACACAGACATCAGGCAGGTAGACAACAGCATATACAACAACTGAACAAGATTAACATACACAAACAGGCAAAGCAAAACAGCAGCAGTAAGAGGACAAGAATATGCACGAGACAACAGTAACCAGCAGACGGATAAAGATTAGGGAAAATTAATTATTGTGTTATGGGATTATTACTACTGCTGCTGCATAAGCAGTATTTCTTATGTTGCAGCTGATGGAGGTGAGGCTACCAGCAATCACTTTATATACTGTTATAATTAAATCTATAACAATGTATATTTTATAAACTGATCACGTTTGTGTATAAAATCTGAATCTGTAAAGTAACTAGCTGTCAGATAAATCTAGTGGAGTAAAGGGAACAGTATTTCCATCTGAAATCTAGTGACGTAAATGTACATGTATTAAATTAAAAAAAGAATAATTGACATCCTGAAGTTCAAGTACCTCAAAATTGAACTCAAGTACAGTACTTGAGTACATTTATGTAGTTATAGTCTACCATTGTCCATGTGTGTCTGTGCTTTAGAGGAAACTCTTGAATCATTCTCAGAGTATATTATTTTGTTCATAGAAAACAATGCAAGAACTGTGTGAAAGTCCGTCAGTCTTTTTTATTTATCACATTTTATTTTCCTTTGTTTGAATCATAAACTTGTATAAAAATTGATTATGTAACACTGCAAATCAAATAACTTATACTCTCTAGGACATTGTGAGAAGTTATAGGGAACATTACTCGTTTTATGAGAAAATTCCTTTCGAGCTTGTGTCATATCTTCCATTGAAAACTCAAAGGACACTTAATGACTTGAGCTGAAAACAGATCAATAACAATCTGAACTACATGTGTTGTGTGGGCTGTAAAGAACTACTTCTCATTTATTGAGGAAGATAAAAACGCAGTGAGGAGTTCAGTTCAGTTTCACTTCAGCTGCTGCTGCTGCTTTACTATCATTTATCCATTTTGTCTCTTTAGTGCAGATAATGATTATAGAACTTAGTCCCTTAGAGGTGGTTATAGTAATTAAATAGTTAATTAGCGATAAACACACTGTAACATTCCCTTTCCCCCTGGTGTGTATTTCACGCTTTGTTGTGGTGCCAGAAAAAAAACAGATGCCCTTCGGCCTCATTTACAAAATGGATTTTGTCGTCATGCTTAACATCCACCAAACTGTCATTTAAAACTGTGAGATTAAAGGATAAAACGTCTCAAATCTATCCGTGGAGTTCATAATTGAGTCAATGTTTGAACACTAGAGAGTCTTAGCGTTGGACACCTCTTTTGAATTTTAATACTGAAATACATCTGTATTTAAATTGCTCAGCATTACATTACTTTCTCTTCAGTATGATTAGATATTCAGAATCCTTACCGAAAGTATTAAACATGTTATACTGGTAAGTCGTGTGTAGTATTTCATACAAATATACAGCATATCCTTCAATTGACAGCTTGTTGCTGTTGGCTGATGTTGTATGAAGAAGAAATTCTCTAATAAATAATTCTTTTGTTATGCATAATTTGTCTGCCAGACGTTTTATGAGGCCCTGGTGCACTTGATAGCTTGTGCAGACAAATGAAAACATCCTTAATCTCAACCCTCCCACATGCATTCAGCCTGAACGTCGTTGCCGGTGCAAAAAAAAAAGAAACAATCTGTCTTCTTTAGATTCTCATCACGGCGTTATTATTTCCATCTCTGCCGTACTTATTTCTCTCATGTGAATGTGCTGGGCGTGATTTCCTCCTTGATATTCATGAATCCTGTTCAGACATATAAATTAACTATTACCAGCTGTACAAGACAGCACTAAACACGGGTGACAGCTCATTTTTCTACATTTTCCACATTTCCCTCTCCATCTTCTGCAGGTTTCATTACTCAGTAGTACATCTCTGTGTTTACTTTCCTCTGCACTTTATTACCAGAAAGATCTGTTTTTGTAGCAGCATATTTATCCTCCTACAGTATGTTTTATACATATTATCACTTGTATACACACACACACACACACACATACGCCTTCACACCAGAAGAATATGAGTCGAATTTTGCACATTTAAGCCTGTACTGTGTCACTTCCACAATATCTCTGCACTGCAGATGAATAGCCTGTAATATCACCTCTGAACCCCCCATGTCTTAGAATGACCATTGTATTGAATGGGTAAATCATCTCAGAGCAGCAGTCAGACAGCGGGTCAGATGACATATAAAAGACATACTGCCACTATGGTAGTAGCACTAATACACAAACTAAAGCTGGGGACACATCAACCTGACATAAAAAAAACTTTTAAAACTTTTTTTTCAGACTTTTTTTTCCAACAATTTTCAAATTTTTTTTTTTCAGACATTTTTCAGAGTTTTCTTTTCCAGTATTTTTCAAACTTTTTTTAGACATTTTTCAGACTTTTTTTT